>MU912478.1:0-33573 GCA_036418165.1 Cooperia oncophora
CGACTTGAGCGACGCCGCCGCTCGACTTGAGCGACGCCGCCGCTCGACTTGAGCGAGCACTGATGATGACTTGCCAAAAAGTCAGTTTTTCTTGTTATTCTTAATCTTATAAAGGGGGGGGTGCATCTAAACGAGCTCTTTTGTCTTCCCTTTAGAACTAAAAGTTAGCGCTTCGTGTCCATAAGGGCTGATTCTTATCTAACAAGTGCCACTTAACGACATAGCGTTAGAATTTATCGTGTTCGCTGAATTTGCAGCCCAGGAACCTTTCCTACGTTTAAGAAGAGAGTGAGGGTAAGCGATCAAGGGCCCGCTCTATAATAAATCCTGCTCCGCGAGCAAGTAGCTTGTTCCGCAGTAGTAGCGGTTACCCACTTTTACCAGTGACGGACGGAGGCGGTCTGATGGTGCGGGTGGCATTAGTCTTTGGCCGCCTTCACCATAATTTCCGCCCCCCGTGTCTGCATTGCACCTTGGACTTCGCATAACTCGTCCGTCCCACTCACAATACTTATTGGGTTGCAAAATCACTGTGTCATAACTTGGTGTGTGTATGTATACTCCTTATCCCTGAGACGGGGTAGGCGTGGCATTCGAACATGGCACAGAACTGGTTACTCGTGGGATATTTCAATTTGAGACAACCGCCATCTTGTTCTTTGTTGGACAGAGACGTGACCACATTTGGGTCAAAATGAAATATCTCTCCAAAAGCATAGCCACCACGACGTTCAGTTGAAGTATGCAGCCACGCCTACCTCATCTCAGGGATTTCGATGCAAGTCTGTGGAACTGTATCGACGGACGGGACGTTTACCGACAGATCAAGTTAATGGTTTATAATACAGTGCTTCTATGGCCCAGTAGTTGGAATTTGAGTGCCGCGGACGAGTTGTTTATAGTACAAAATGCGGGCGCTGCTGTCGACGGGGGGCATTTTGTACTACCATTGCTTCCCTAGTTCCGGTTTACAAATCTCACCCTGGTAAAACTTGTGAACCCTTGTGAAGCTGGTGCAAGATCGTCTAGCCACCATCCTAAAACGTGTCAACTCGAGAAAAGGCTACTAGATGGGTCGGCACATCTATGGAAACCAGAATGCCTCTCTGTCGACAAAGTGCGCCGAAAATGCGACGCAGAGACACCATTGATAGCGGCAGTTACGGCCAATGAGTCCTAGTACTATGCCAGCAGCGCCTTCCGACGTACACCGCACACAAGTCTGAATTCCCATTATATCCAGCATCGTTAGTTGTTGATTCTAGTCGAGTCCGTACGACCCTTCCCCTTCCCCTCCCCCTTTATAGCATCCTCGGAACAAGAAAAATCAACCGTCAAAATAAATTTTCTCAGACCAGATACTACCTAATTTCTAGGGCGACCGTATACGACCCGCCCCTTCCCCTATTGGGGAATCCCCAACAATGACGTGCTCTGATTAGATCTAGCTTCTTGGGTGATGTTGTTGATCAGCCATTAGCCCACAGATGGCCAGAGAACCCGAGCGAGAGTTTGTGCACTATTCTTGGGTGACGTCGTTGCTCTTGAACCTGATGAACTGTGAGCAACCTTTTATGAATTTGATGACACAGGAAATGATACTTGTTTATAGGAGGTTGCTGATTGGAACAATGACTCTTCATGGTCTTCTGATTGGAAAACGGACGACAACTCAACTTCTAGCCTTGACACAGAAACTGTCAAGGAGTCGCTCAACGCTTCGAAATCTCACACTCCAATCTTGAAAACGAACTCGACGTCTGATCCTAAGAAGAGCATAGGTGAGTATAATAATTATTTCAGGACGAAATGAATTGAAGAACGTACAAGGCAGCGGGACCATTTCTCCTCATATCTGCTTCTCCGCATCGAGATGAAGCCCGAGTCAGTTTCGAAGTGGTATGCGGCATTTCGTGCGAAAAATCGATCTGAAATGAGAAAACTTCGTATGTCCCCTAAGATTCATGAAGACCTGGAATGACAGTCAAGACATGTCTTGGCATAGTGGCGCAGCCCTGTGCCCCCCCCCCCCTGCCCATCCTTCGCCCCAGCTTTTCTACACAATTTACAGTCATGATCCCTGCAAGCGGTAAAGCAATAGGGCGTATGACGGGGGCGTGAGATGGAACGCCGCCAAGGCGGCTTCCATTGAAGATGCCATTCTGAGTTCGCAGCAGTGGCGAGAAACGCTGTTCTGGCTGCAATTCAACTCACGCCCCTTCACACGCCCTATCGCTTGCAGGGATCATGGCTAAATGTATCTCTGAGTTTGAACATTTTACATTTTTCTAGGCAGTGAGTTTGAAATCAGCGTTTCGACGCAGCGAACACTGGAAGACGATTTGTTGGCTGATCTTACACCGAACATTACCACGACTTCTCTTACTGAACAGTTGACTTCACTTCAAAACACAGTAAGTGCGGTATGACCGACAAAATGGCTCTGACTTGTACTGTATGAGAGATTTCCAGCTTTCTGCTACCAAAAAAGTTTCATCAAAGTTCGCTATGGTTGATACGATAGAAGAAATGGAAGGATGGGAAGAAAATGTAGATGAAAGCATCACGAGTGTTGAAGATGTTGGAATGGTATGCGCACGAGCTAATGCTTAACAAATTAACATGGTTGTTTCCTTGCTTTGTTTTCTTTTGGAAAGTAGTCTTCAAAGTGTAAAAAGAAGTTGTGAACTAAGCAGTCCTTGTTCGCTGCGGATGAAGGGGTGTGTCAGTGAGGTTGAGTTTGGCCCTCTCATCAGCCCGTTCTCGACCAGATTTTTGAAGCGCCTTAGCGGCAGCGATGGAAAACATGTGATGCGAACAATATGATACGGTCTTGTTTCTCGCCGAAAGAAAAAAGAAAAGAAACGGGCTGGCACTGCGCCGAAACCTCATCCACTGGCACGCCCATTCATCTGCAACGAACAAGACTGTACTTGCAGTTGCTGGCGCGGACTGAAAGGGAGATCAGTGAGTGCTTTCGTGCGCGGTCGCTTTGTTGGAGAGCGACGCATTTCTTTTATAATTCTGCTACAATTTATTCCAATTCAATTCACGCTCGAATTCCACATACCGGAGATAGAGTGGGCGTAGCTGCGTACTATGTTTCATGTCTTTGACCGTGCACGGCAGAATGATAGTTGTCCCGGACGGAAGTACCCCAGAAAATGCACCGTGTGTCATGTTCAAGTGGAGTACGCAGCCACCCGTCCTTGTACACAAACAATTTCGTTATGTAATAAATAATAAAAAATATCCCTTTATAAATAAGCGGCTCAACAGCTCAGGAGAGTAATTCATGCTCGCACCCTTCAATCCTCAAGTTAGAGTAGGCATTGCTGCGTACTTTATTCCATGTCCTTGTTTAGTAAACGGCAGCATGACAGTTGTCTTGAATGGAAACATCCCGCATCATACGCCATAAGTGGAGTCCGCAGTCACACCCCTTTCATCTGCGGGGTACGGAGCGAGTTGGTCACGGTTCAGTGGCAAGTACTGCTTGGAAAGGCAACGCGACCGTACGCAGCTGTGCTTGCGCTTTCTCTTCGTTCCGCGGGGGAGTTGAATGACACCACTACTAATGCCAACATTCTCATTAGAAACATCGGAGTACTATGATGTTGAAAACCGGAATCTTCCAAATTGTAAAGGGAGCTGGTCGTTCCGTTCACATATAGCCCCTCCTTAGACTGCAATTTACCAAAATAATTCCTGTGTGAAAAGGGGCTGATTTTCAAGTCTCTATGAAGCTGTGGGATCTCATCCGTTCTTAGCTGATCTGCAGAAGGAAAGGATGCTTATTTTTTTAGCCCTTCGCGATTGGAACCGTATCCACCACCGCAGGTGCACATAGGTACACTCGAAATCCCTGAGATGAGGTAGGCGTGGCTGCGTACTTCAACTAAACGTCGTGGTGGCTGTGCTCTTGGAAAGACATTTTCATTTTGACCCAAATGTGGTCACGTCTTTTTCCAACAAAGAACAAGATGGCGGTTGTCTGAAATTTAAATATCCCACGAGTAACCAGTTCCGTGCCATGTTCGAATGCCACGCCTACCCCGTCTCAGGGATAAAGAGTATATGTGATAAGACAATCGCAATATGCCGCGCTGTGCCTGGCAAGCGACAACGCGCAGGCGAGAGAACGAGTTCTCTTCCCGGTCGTTTGAGATTGAAGGGGCGGTAGTGATCGTCATCACTCGGGATGGAATCTTGCCCCCATTTGACTTCTTATGAATTTCGCTGCTCCAGCCGATCAGCTGATGCACATGGCGAATGCGTCGTTCACCGCCGCACGGTGCGCGGCGCGCGACGGTGCGACAAATTACGACCGCCTTGGCCGTCTCCTAATGGACATGAAGGCGGGAGATGGGCAAGAGAACGTAAGTTGCCGCTTCGTCGAACGCGGCAGTGGGGCCCGAGATTTGCTTGATTTGCCTGCACTTCCGATTCGAGCATTGGATTTCATGGAGACAATTAGATGGCAGACCTTATGTCTATTTTTGATTATACATTTCTATTCTTGACCAGTACCACCTAAAATCGTCGTCATTAGCGGGCGCGACGTCGCACGCGACGCCCACTGGCGCGGCGAATTACGATTCTCTTGCTACATACCCCATGAACTCTTAGGAAATAGGTCAATGGGTGGATGTTCCCAACTAGTGTCCAACAGTGGTGGTGTATATTTCTGTTGCGAATGAATTCAAGAAATGTTTTCTCGAACGAACTTGCCTAATTTTCTTCGCGAGAGATGTTTATTAGCGCGGAGTGTTTACCCGCGAAGGTTTTAATTGGCCATGAGCTCATAGTTAATACTTCGCACCTCGCATAATTGGTTACGCTAATTACTGACATCGTTCTCACATTGTTTCTGAACTTAATGAGTGAAGACATGGATTATAATTCCAACAACAAGCCGTTGAAAAGTCACTGAGCAGTTTTTTCAAAAAAAATCGTAGCGATCCCAGGTTTTGGGCGTACTGTAAAAAAAGCCCCGTTTGCCGCAGCCAAAGCAAAGGGCTTGCTGAAAAATTTACTTATTATAGGTTATTGTAAACTGAGAGAATGCTGTCAATTTCGAAATATTCTAAAAGATTTTTGAGTGATTTTGACTAAGATGCTTGTGATTTCCACTTCTTTGATATGATCTAGACAATGGAAATTTCTAGTATTAACCAAATGAAACAACGTTGAAAAGGGCTCGATACTTCAGAATGGGGATAGCAGCAATCCATAGAAGCAATTTTTGCGTATGCAGTTGATAGCGTCGCAAAGTCGGGGTGGCTTCAAGAGGGATGGAATGCGCCAACCCCGCGTCGTACCTGCTCTTGGTTGTTTTCTCCCTGAATCGATTACTGCCCAGTCACTATTGGTAGAGCAGTGCAGGCGGAAGCGGGCTTGCTCCGCCCCAACACCACCCCGGACCGATTGCGACGATACGAACTAGAATCACCGTCCAGTTGTACATTAAACTGTATGGATCCCATTTCAAAGGGCCGTTTGGACCTATCATCGGCCCATGTTCAGGGCCAAAAATCAAAACGATGGGGCACTTTGAAGGGAGGTAAATGATTGAGATTAAATAAGTGAAACAAACTAGAAGACGGTAATGGCTGCGTTGAAACTTTGCGCAGCACCACCAGCTTCGTGAGAGCCTGGTAGAGTCAGCGACTAGGGGAGTTAGATATCGATGAGGCGTGTACCAGCGTCCACCAGCGACCAGCAGCGTCTCAGTATTGATCTAGCGTCTGCCAGCGTCCATCAGCGACCAGCAGCAGACTGCTGGTAAAGGGTATGGGGATAGGATGTCTGCCTGCTACCCTCCTAGTGCCTCACACTCTCCACTCCAGGACGCTGCTAGTCGCTGGTAGACGCTGGTTGGATACCTATACTTCCCTAGCTCTCGAAACGCTGATGCTTGTGTACGCTGGCATACGTTGGCACACGCTAAATCGATATTTATACCTTCTTAGTTGCTGACGCCACTCGGGACGGGTTGTCACTCGGGACGGGTTGTCGCTGCCGCAAAGTATGAACGCAGCCTGATGGCAGTTTTCGCCGTCTGGTGCAGCCATCCTTGGCCCATAACTGTCTGATCTTGCATTGCCTGCTTCACAGAAAAAGCTTTAGATTCGTGATAGTGAAGTTACAAAATCTTCGACTTTTCTGAAATTTGTTAACGTTTTTTTGTGGTGGGCTCTGTTTGGTGTTGGTGTATGGATAATTTTAACTTTAGAAGGAGCTGAAGTGATTGCGTCATACTACCACACTTGCATGATACCGATGTCTAATGTGCCTTCTAATCGAGAGACTATAATTTTGACCGGTTTTTCTTTTTTGTGAAAGTTTTCGTTGTATAGTAGGATATAGTTTTATCAGTTACGGGTTGGATGTATAAATAACATAAATGTTCATGATGTTCACTTAATAATGTATCATTTATTCGGTTAGCCTCTACTTTTCGTTCACTTCATTACTTGTGGCGTATGGTTTTGATTTCGGTTAGATGACGGTTGTCAATGACTTTGTCTGATGATGATTGCAAGATGTTCAGTAAAGTTGTTTTTGATTTTGTATGTTGTAGACGATCATAACAATTTTGATTATTTTTTTTGTTTGAGGCATAGGCGTCGGTCGTGGCGTTTCTAGCCTTCCGCGTAGCTCATACCATGGCCTTTTAAGAGACCGTGTCTACGGACATGGCCATAATGGGGTAAGATGTTGGTTTTGGCAGAGACGGCAGGTAGGTGCACAGCGTGTAGCAGGCGGCTCTTCTGTCTTCTCTGCGTCTATAGCACTTCGCAGACTGCGCGAAACCAATTCGGTTGCGATCGTACTTTGCAGCATGGTCCACTGGCGACCATCAGCGTCGAGCGTCCGTTGTACAACTGCACCGTCCTGCTACACAATACCGTAATCCTGGTCGCTGGTGGACGCTGATAGACGTGGGCTGCCGTTCGTTAGATCGATATCTGTACTTTCCTAGTCGCTGACTTTCTGTCGAAACGCCGATGGTCGCTGGTGGACGCTGCCGCAAAGTATGAACGAGGTCTTCAGCAGACACGCCTTGTTTGGGCGTTGTGACATTTGCTTCAAAAGAGGTCATGGCACTGGAGCAGATTGTCATTCGGATTCAGCCGAGGGTGGATCAATCAGCTATTCATAAAATTGCTCTTTGATGTCGCTTCAAAGCGGTGGAGTCACAAGTAATTCAAGAGCAGACCCATTCCTACGAAAGATATGTTCAGCCACACTGCCAGCTTGCGCGAGATGGTGCATCCCGCGGCGCTCTTTGGCTTGGGAGGGTAATTTGCACTTTTCCTAGTTCGTGTTAGCTAAAAAATTCACTCTGCTTGTAGCTTCTGTGAATTTGCAAAATGGAACAAGAGAGTCATGTTGGTGACAAGAATGTACGGAGTTATGTATGACAAGAATTTTCAGTAGGTGGCCTACAGGCTCTCCTAGTTTCTTGCGCACAGCAAGACAAACTGCGCTCATTTCGGATATTCTGAACAACATCCCACTGATTTGGGCACGTATTACCTGTCTCACCCTCAATGAAATTGCCTGATACGAAGATGTTGGTTGTTAGGATAGACCAGTAAAAGAACATCGAATGAGGAGTTTAGATAGATAGATCCCTGTTGGCATTCACATCCGATGCCCTCCCAATCCTTGCATCTTCGGAATCCGTCGGACCGACGTGCGGTTCCAAGTCGAGTTGTGAGTCACGGCGTTCCAAAGTGCTCCGAACGTCGGGAAGTTCGGTTTCTTGTAGGGGGGGGGGGCACGGCTTTTCAGAAACCTGTTCATGAGCGACTCATATGTGGGAATTCCACCGCTGTTCCAGACAAGTGCGCTCGAGCACAGTTCGACCTTCTTTCTTAGTCCTATAGAGGTTTTTAATTTGAGTGGGACGGTCTCCGTCGCTCATTCGCCCAAGGTGGCTCATTCAGAATATCGTTGGTTCAGGTCGTCAGGGACAAACTGTAAACCCACACACGTCCTTGTCCTTGCCACGTGCTATATAAAATAGTCCACAGCTGCAACAGTGTGCCACTTTCTCCGCTCAAAAATGGGCGGGTACAAGATGATGGGCAATAATACCCTGATGCAGTCTCCTGGCTACTCTCGCGCTATCCTGAAGGTACAGCTCTTACGTCGATAATCGTAATTGATCATTTCCTTTTTGCGATATGACAGCAGTCTACTTTCATTCAAAAACATAGGGCGTTTAAGTGCGGCATGGTCCATATACAAAATAATTTGCGTGGGCCAGCCAATGTACGAATCAGTTTTTTTTAGTATCGCAAATAAATGCGATACGGTTCATCGTTTCCTTAGGGTAGAAAACTTGGTTAGCTCAGGCGGAAGAAAACCCAGGATTTGATCCCGCGGCTAAGCTTCCCCCCGTGGTGGGCAGGTCACTTACCACTACACCTCTTCTGCGTAAATAAATAACTAAGTGAGTAAAGTACGAGTGAAAAAGCAGCAAGTCTATGAATGAGCAAATAAACACTGAACAAATGCGTTCGCTGACAACAACTGACCCTTTGTGCATTATGAATAGAGCCTTGTTCTGTCATATCAGGGTATGGCATCATTCTCCTTTTGTCATCTGCAGAAGTTCGAGTTCCGACCATGTTTCCTGCCTTTCTTTGTCGATGCGTCTATTTCGGACGGCTTTTCCTTATTTCTGAGTGGCTAGATGCTGCTACAGTGTAGTTTTTGTTGTGTAGTGTTGTTTCCCCTCTCTGAAGTGATTACTATTTGATGCAGTTATTTCACCTTAAAGGCAGTTGGCACGATGGTTTCCTACTTAGCCTAAAATGCTAGTAGGGCGCTGTATAGTGGGGAAATGGCGAAAGAACGGAGTGAAACGGTCAAAATCCTGCGAAGAAAAAGCCTCCGTTCTCAGTGACTTGTAAATCGATTTCGGACGAGTTTCCCGTAGGCATCTTACCAATCACCGCTACCGAAGATACGGCTGCATATGTGTACCCATGTATGCATGCAGCATCACGGCCGCTTCATACCAATCCCTTCGCTTCATAATTTGCTTAGCAAATGAATGAATACGAGCGTCAGGAACGGTCGTCCATTTGTGGGCGGGCGGGCGTTTGGGACGTAAAGTTGTGGCTTGATAGGGCCCTTATAAGGGCACCTTCCTCGGGGAAACCGCTATGCAGCGCCTGCCCAGGGTCGCGGAATTCTATCCTGCCAGGAGTATTGATCCTAGTCGTCTTGGGGATTTATCGTGCCAACTGCCTTTAAAGACGACGTTTTGAAGCAATATACAGAAACATGATGCGTCTGCCACTGGTCTCGTCTCGAAGGAAGTATAGGTATCAATGCAGCGTCTGCCGGCGTTCACCAGCGTTCACCAGCACCGGGAGTAGGGAGTGTGGGGAAGTAGGTGGGAAGCAAACAGTTGGATTAGGCGCCGTGAAACTGCGGCGTGTGCGGCCGCCCGCACAATTCTTAAAGCACAGAATTATGCAATTTAATGTACCATGTAGTGTAGTTGTACCACAGAATTAAGCAACTTGATGTAACGTGTAGTGTAGTTGTACGAATCGGTTGCAGCCGCTGCAATTTCACGACGCCTAATCCAGCTGTTTGCTACCCTCCACTTCCCATACTCTCTACTCCCGGTCGCTGGTGAACGCTGGTAGACGCTGGCAGACGCTAGATCGATATCTGTACTTTCCTAGTTGCTGACGCTGCCGGGCTTTTTGGCACCTTCCTCAGCGATGTGAAATACTGCAGTTAGCTGCCTCCAATGGCCGTGATCGCTGGCGTGTAGTAGCTACCCTAGCAGTGGAGACATATCGTAAGCAATTTCTTGCTTGTCCCTTGGAACAATAATGTCTTCTTAGGGGCGTTTTCGTACAGCACACGGGTCACACACTCCTGTTTTATCCCTGGTCTCTACTAACTTTTAGCGGAATATGCAGTCATCCATGAGGAGAAATTCTCCGCGAACGTGGTTTCCTAAATTATTTTTGACCGTCAGCCCCTTAACGGTTCGCGAAGTGTTTTAGCGCTGAACATGTCCAATGTTTGTGTTCATAAGGTTAAATTACCCACACGAGCAAAATTAGAGGCACTTCAAACCGCACTTTTGAATAGCGGAGGGTTAAAGGGCAGATGGTGCCCAAATCAGCAATTGAAAAGGGCACACTGTTCCAGCGAACGTCAAGGAGTGTCGTAACACCAGCAACAAAAAAAAAATACGTGTCAAAAAAGCGCCGTACTAATACTTTCTCCCAAGTATAGCTTCTAAAATGGAATAATGGCACTTTCCAACTCCTACTGCCCCAGAATCTCTGAAACATTTCGCTGGAATTAATACACTAAAGGTTATTCAGTCTATGTCGGTCCAAAGGGCGCTAATTTGGTACTATCACCGCAAATCATTCCAGGCGGTATGCACTAGTTGGGGATTCTGGTCGCGTCTGTACGACCTCCCCTAGTTCCTCCTCCGATCGAGCTGCTGAGCGGGGGGGGGGGGGGCACCGAAAAAGAAAATCGGAAAATAAATATGACGACCCCCTTCTCGTCTTACCTGAAATTTTCTTAGATTTTCTCGAACTTCCTACCAATTTATTCGAGACTTCCCCAGAATTCTGCTGTCGAGGGTGGGGGAGGGAGGGACGTATGTATGTAGCACCATGAGAAACAGGAAAGACAGCGAAAATTGCGCAACCAGATAAAATTTTTTCTCCCAACCGGCGGCGGGAGGCAAATAGGACCTCTCCCCTTAATAGACGTCCGGACACGAGAAAAGCAACTACCAAAAAAATAGTTTCTCAGACCACATACGACCCCCCCCCTCTCTCCAGCGAGCATAATAGGACCCCCTCCCTATGTGGGGGAAATCCCCAACGACGATGGCCCCGATTACAGATCATAACGATCCTCTTCTGTCAATTGATTCGGAAACTTAGCTGTCTTATTCTTCCTCCTTATAACCCCACAAGTACGACCACTTGTAGAGGATTTTCCGGATGAATTCTGCTTCTACTGATCCAGAATTCGTAGTAAGGAACCGGAATCGAAAACTACTAAGCTAATAGAAAGTTGTAATTACACCAGGAATTACAAGAAATTATTGCTCATCTTCAGCAATTCTTCCCGTGGCTATTTGAAACTGTCGTTCTCTAGTCTTTTTATGGTCTTTTTTTTCTTCTTCTGCGGTTCTTGTCCAACCGTTGTCGGATACCACCGACATCGGATACCAGCGACGACATGGGATGCCAACGAGGCCTTTCTACGATTCCTATTCCAAGCATCAGCTGAAAATCATGTCCATCTTCAAGTTTTCCAGCCATCATTATCCCTAAAAGGCAAGTGGCTCATCAAATCGAAAAGGCATACCGGGTCGATACGCTCACCACGAAAGAATATTGCGTCCTTAGCAGGTCTGCGTGGAGCCTTCTCCAATCCAGAGCACCGTTAAAGCGCCTAACCAAAGGTGCAACATGCCGACCCAGACGCCCATCGCAACCGCCCGCCCACAAATGGCCTTTCAGCAACATCAACGCTGGTACTCTTATCGCTTCATTTATGAAGTACAGTTGATATGAAGCGTTGCTGCATGAATATATGGATACATATCTGCAGCCGTAAATACTAACACCTTTGCTGGCACGATGCCAAAGGGGCCTTGTCTGGAAATGCTCGTTCAATGCTGTGCAAGACAGAGGTTTTTTTCGGCTTTCGACCGTTTACTTCGCTTTTCAATAATTTTCCCGCTATTGCCAGCCCCGCTGCTGCTATGTCTGAGTAAGCTCCAAATTATAGTGCTCTGTGCCTAAAGCTGCTTCATCTAGAATGTGAAACATACCAACACAAGCGAATATTTGTCCTGTTTAGCAGATTAGACATTCAGACATTCAGAGACAAGGAGGATCAGACTAGAGGACTGAAGAACAATCAGATAGAGGCGATGTATGTTTTTTGCTAGGAGCACCAGTAAAGCGTCTATCAAGAGAAATGTCGAATGTGCTGCAATCTAAATATTTTGACTCTCCTAAGCCCTTCAGCTTAGTTGCTATTCGTACTGCTTTGGTGGCTTATTCCTTGCGCGACAGTAGCAGTTGAAGAGGTTTGACATGATTGTCTTCATGTTGATTGTGAACAATTAATAAATAAATAAGTAAATAAACAAATGTATAGTTGAATAAATAAAGGAATAAGTGAATAAAAACAAATAGACAAATAAGTAAATAAATAAATAAACTGTGCACGATAGAAAGTCTGAGGGAAAAACCGTGCAACCGTGGACGTTTAGAGATTAACATTTTGTAAGAAGAGGGCAAGTTCAAGATCTCAAAGGCAATGGGGTGCAGCTCGTGCTCATTGGCGCAGAAGTTTTACCTGTTTATTTGTTTGTTGCACTTACAGTGAGCCATAGTGAGGTTGTACAGTGAAATGGGTTGGTCACAAATAAGTCTGATCAAGATAAAAAGTAACTCAAATTGGAAGGAGCTTGTTAAACGTCTTTTATGAACCCCAATCTATGACCTTCTATAGCACACCATTAATATTACCGCACCAATTATCATTGATCAGAGACCTTACAGTGAGCCTTCGACTAGCTCTAGTGCGTAGTGACAGTTGCGTTCCAGCAAACGTTATCACCCAATATCAGTTGTTATCACTTCTCACAACCTCTACCAACGTCCTAGCCCCACCAATATTTTACCTGTTGGAATCGTAATCCCAATACAGCATTGCTATGTGTATTACGATCCTGAAGGGTTGCAATCTAACCGCCCGTTATCAGACCTTACCAGTGGATATCATATATCTGCTATTTATGTCTGCTAATCCTCTTTCCACTTGCTATATGACTGACCCAGTACTATAGATTTACGAAAACCTCCATTCAGAATTGTCGAATAGATATAGCCTTTAGAAACACGTGCAGGGACCAGCCGGTGTACACGTTACTGTTCTTAGCTTCTCAAACGGACCTATTGCCATTACGACGCTCCTGAAGGGGAGAAGGCCTGGTTTGCCTGAGCGAGATTCGATGAGCTTTGTCCCGGAAGCGCTTCGTACACTTCATATCCCAGTGGTGGAGAGTCCGTGGCTGCGTACTTCATATGAATGTGCCGGAAGATTTGCTTCTATAAGGATATTGCAATTTCAGAGGAGTTGCAGTCATGACTGAATAACGCATCCTGAGCAATTTTCAAGTAAAGCACCCAGCCACGCCAACTCCATTGCTGGGGTGTGCAGTGTAAGCAGTTAGCCATGGTATCTAGATGACATGAAATCTGCGGCAGATATGGGTTCCAGAGTGGCCATTAAACCGAAAAATTTCGCAAAAGCGAAGCGTGTAGCACAGCGGTTCAAGAGCCATTCGTTCAATCCGTTCCTGTAACTAAGAGAATGTCAAAACGTTTGTTGAATAAGGAGGGTTCTTCAATTGTTCTTCTAAAAATCCTGCTCAAATTCAGTTCGGTTCTACGTATTCTACACGTGAACACACAACGGCCATCAAACACAAAAATTCTCAAAACAAAAGCAATTTTTTTGTGAAATAGCGAGGAATTCATATTCTCAAAAGCGATGTTCCTGAGAAGATCTTCCCACCATCAATCTTCTCGTGTGGTTTTTCTGCCTTGGTATTAAAGCTTAAACAGTGTAAACAGCACCTTAATCTAGGTTTGCCTTCATCTTATAACCATACTTATAGCCAATACTTATCATTCATTTATAGTAAATTGTTAAAGTTTATTGATAGCGGAGCTTTTCGTCTCCCAACACACTAAGATCTGGTTGGTGTTAAGCGAAACGAGTTCCGACTCATTTTTATGGCACATTGAGAGCCACCCGCTCGGTCCTTGTGGCGATATGCCTTGGGCGAGACATTTTCTTCAAATTTTACTGTTCCTTCCTTCTTGTCGCAAATGCTTTACCTAATTTAACTCTATTGTAATACGGTCGGCTTCATTACTGAATCACATCTCCTTCAGTAAGCTTATGTCCGATACATGGAGCTCTAAGATGGACCAAAACGAGTGCTGATGGCACATGTATGGGGCCCTTCACCACCGTATCACTTTTCTTGTCCTTCCTAGCTTACCAAAAGGATGGGGTCTTCACGACTGCAGAAAGAAGTCACCGTTGATGCTACTTTACTTTTCCTGAGTTATGTGGTAGCTGGAGTGCTGTACTTGCGCAATGCCTTCGGTTCTTTACTTGTAAGAAAAAACACTGATAGCAAGTTGACTTTAGTAATCATGTTCATCTGTCTCAGAGTGATGTCATAAAACGAAGACGAAGGAACGATTGCATTTTAACGAGATTTCAGAGAATGCGAGCACTTTTCTTATACTTGCAGTTGATTGATCGTCAACTATTGATTCTGCAAAGTTGAAAGATTTTAGGGAAGAAGTTACTTGCTTGGCAAACTCCCGGCTAATCTCCACTGTGAAGCTCTCCAGTTTTTATTGGTGCCAGTTCAGAAGAAACAACCCATTTAAACTCTACGACGGAAATTTTCGCTGTACAATTTAATGACTTGGGAGAGTTCTGTCACTTTTACGAGGGTATGCGACCCGTTCCGTGGTTTCGAACGGATCGGTTGAGTCTGCCAGGTTCCAAACGGGTCAGTTGAGCCGCAACGTTTGCCACAGATCTGTACAAGGGAGAAAAACTCTGAGTTGGAAGTGGGCTGAAGTTGGGCCACAAAGTGGGTGACAGTGAGTTGGGTTCAAACAGCTGTGTGATTCTTGACGTAAGTCGAATGCATGGCACAACCCAAAAGGGGTAACGTTACCGATCAGTTTGAATTTTTAATACATGCAGTGTCAGATTCTGAACTTTGAACCTGAACCTTTCCCTTCCCATCGATCATTACACCAGTGAATAGTTTGTGAAAAACTTGGGAACAGCAAAACTTGGAAAAACCTGTAAAAGAAGTTTTCCTTAGTTTCTCCAGTATCGTCACTGGTGCGACTATGCCCCGCCTTCTGGTGTTTGAAGATTACTTACTCTGCTAGAAGGTGGGCGGACCCTTTAGGCTAAACGCATCTGTGTTTCCCTCTTCAATGGCCACTGATGTCACTGAACTCGCTCAAATTTATACTGTTCTTATTCTACTGAATATACTTAATTAAGTAAAGTTTGCCTGTGGGTCAATAAAGCCGTTCTGGAATTTTTCTCAGATCTAGAACCCTAGCCTGTGTTCACTAAGTAAACGTTGCTTTCTGCAGTAGCGAATGAGTCGTCCTTTCGGATTTTTCAGTGGCCATCTGCAAATCGAATACTTTCCTACCTGTCACTAAAATTGAATCTGCCCATCCATGAACTCCTTCTGCACAGGGTACAGCATGATTGGGGGAAACCCGTCAGGAATGCCACTGGCTTCTCGGTAGGGAGTCGCATTTTGTCGAAGAGATTTTCCCTGGCCTTGAAAAGAGTTTCGTCGAGCCGCGATAAAATCTGTTGTTAACTTTTGGTAAGACGGGGTCGGGAGTAGGAGAGTCGTGCTGGAAGAGGGGATGGGGAGGGGGGGGGGAGTTCGCGCTGACACCTCCATTTCACACGAAGCTGCTTCTGCGTAGGACTGCATGGCAGTGTATGCTGTCAGACCCCTTACGATTTTTGTAGTCATGAAGCTCATAGCTGAGCTTGTTGGAGCTGACAAAACTAGCTACCAGTAGTGGAAGAGTTGAATGAGTGATCTGGCCTTTGAATTCCCTGGTAGAGTGCCCTATTTCTAAGAGACGCCAGGGATCCAGAGTCAGAGCTCCAATTAGGGAAAACTTGGTCAGATGCTCCCCAGTATCCGCATTAAAAATGCCACAACGAATCCGAGTGGAGGCAGAATGCGTGGCGTGTCCTAAATGAAAATTGGCAAAGGTTGGATGACCTTCAAGCTTTTCGCAGGTCTTGATGTGTCTCTTTTCGGTGAGGTTTCTCTATAGTCATCTAAACAATTCAGCTCTACATTGATCACTTCTTTTATGGATACTAATTGAAGTAATACATTTTTGAAAGGGTTATCAAAACGCATAATTCAATTCAAGAAATTCAATTCCTTTGTGTTTTTCATGGATCATAAAATGTAATCTCCCTTTATATGTAGTTGTAAACCCGTCGTTGTCGAATTTTCAGGATGTTCTTTCAAAAGGAGCTGGCGAAAATTCGAAAATCAACTTCGATAGTGCTTGCGCCCACAACCTATCAATTTTTTTCTTCTTCGTGCACTATTTGATTTATTCAGCTCATTTTCTGCTCCTTTACTTTTTATGCTAATGTAGTTTGTCACTTTAGAGTGTCTTATTCGTAAGATCGCATGGTTATTTATTGACTACCTACTGATAAAATGGTCATGGGAAAATTCCCGCTTCTAATGCCCTTAGAAATCTTCGCCATTCAAGAAAGAATTTTAAAGGAACTGGAATCAGTTTCAACGAGTAATGAAATCAACAATGTTGTAAATCAATTGTAGTAAGGGCAAAAGAGAACTTGCGCGATTATTTTGGCTCTCACGTAAATCGTTCGCTTTGCAAAGTTCCTTTTCCATTTTAGATAGCCTCTTAGGAAGGCTCAATGACCATGGCTTGCGTTTGGATAGGGGGGGATGGTGGAAGTGGACTTTTACTTCACTTTATTTGTTCTTTTTACTTTTAGTGGATACATATCAATCTTATTCAACTCATTCTGGAGGCTAAAGTAGTGGGGTAAAAGAAAAACGGACCTTCACTTCAATTATTTTTCTGCTCCTTTCGTTCGAACACCACTCCCGCGAAAGTGTCAAAATGATTTCTTTCCCACTTTTGATTGATGACCTTAAATACTTTTTAAAAGATATGCCATTTTGCATACCGTGAAACTTTTTGTGATTCTAATATTGTAACCTTAATTAAATTCTGTGTTTTAATATTACAACTCGCTTAAGAGACTTTTACACTGTAGTTGCTCGTACTAAAAAGAAATATGAGGATGTTTTTATGGAGATAGTGAGAAATGTAGTCCTAATTGGCAATTTGGCACTTTTAGCCTCTGCGATTCGCTCCTTCTGCACTAATCATAACTATGAGACTTCAGTTAACTTTACTTCAACAAAAAATTTATTTATTTTCATTTGGTTATTTAAGGTGGCATTCAAGATGCTCACTGACAAAAAACGATCAACCAAGATGCGCATTAACAAAAGAGTAAAAAGTTCTATAATGTTATAATAAACAATTGAGAGTAATAACACAGGAATTGCCGATGCAGAACGGCTTGACAAATGTCATGTACCTCAAACTGAGTGTGAAGTTATTTGAGGCTTTGTGAAAGTTCCCCAGCATGAATCTGGGTAATAAGTCTTCAAAAGCCTCTGAAACTCCAGCTTCGTAGGGCGAGCTCCGACTTGAAGTGCATCGTCTAAAAGTGTGAAAGGATAAAAAGTCCTGCACTGAGTACAAGCACTTGAGTGACAGTTCTAACACATTGGTTGATATCTTTAAAGCGCTACTGCTTGTCCGACTCTGAGACTGCGAGAGCGCGAGTTTTTTTTTAGTCGTCTCTCGAGAGCAAATCTTATGCAATGCGAACAGTGGCAGTCAAGCGACTATTTGCATGCTCTTTCACCAGACTTCTCGCTACAATCTGGCTGCTCTTATTTCTTTGCTATGCGCCACGCATTTAAACCCTGCTAGAAATCGCGCGAGAGTTTGAATGCTTCCAAACTTGTTCTATAGTGGTCTGAATGTGTCTCGCTGAGATAACAGAACTCCTCCTTTCGGTCAGATTTCAAGGCGTTCAGGTACTCATGGAAGGAATAGCTAGAATAAGCCCTGGACGTTAACGAAACGACCAGGTTCGTCTGAAAAAAGGGCATAACGGACCATATTTTGTTTTATTTTTTAAAATGGATAGCTTTAGCAGAATCGCATTTGTGGAATGAAGTAATGGGACATCTCTTGGCCCCACAGCTATTTTCACCAGCAAATTGGACCTTTTGTTTCATCATTATTTGACAGTTAACTGCTCTACTAGTAGACACAGTGTATTGATCGAGCAAACTTTCACTTTAGCTCTACCCTACTTTCTGGAGTATCGGCAGGCCTACACTGAAGATCCCTGAGATGGGGTAGGTGTGGCTGCGTACTTCACCTAAACGTGGCGGTGGCTGTGCTTTCGGTGAGATTTCTTTACGACCCAGTTGTGGTCGTGTCTCTGTCTACCGCTGAGCAAGATGACAGTTGTCACTTGAGTAACTCACTCTGTGCCATGTACTTATGTCACGCCCACTCCGTCTCATGGATGAGGGGCGGATGTATAGGGCGCACCTCTTTAGAAATCGCGGATAGGTCTTTCTCCTTGTATTTTTTTTCGGGTTTTTGGCCCGTTCTTATCTTTATGAGTGATCTATATTCAATGGGGGGTTTTGAAACCAATCAAAAAATCAGAATATGCAAAGGATGAGAGAGCAGCTGCTGTCTACAGGAACTTTCCGTCAGTCGCGTGCGTTGTGCGGCTCTCCCAATAAATGCCTTATACTCTAGAAAATAGGGTATTCGAAAATTAGAGTCCATAAAACAGGCATTGCAATATTATTGAGAGATGGGCCCATCTTTCATATCTCGAAAATTTTTCTCAGGAGTATAAAGTCTGTCTCTAATAAGGAGACGTCGTACAATGAACAAGCGGAGGGGCCGCATTCAGCCGATTGAGAGGCCATTTCTGAATAAGCAACTTCTTAAAGGCCAATGAATTTTTTGTTTGTGATTATTCCGCTGCTTAATACTCTTCTTATTTTTTCCTGGATTTTCCTTCTGGGAATCATTGACTAGAAGTCGTTCTATTCTGCAATATATCATAAGGAGGAGCGCGAAGAGATAACGGGCGCAGGTGGTAGTTTATTAGTTCCATATCTTGCTCCTCTGCATTGTTTCGCTGAAGAGCACCGCGCTTATTCAAAGATCACTCGTCTGCCCCCTTGTCTTCTTCCGAAGCGCCTCCATATCTGATGAGATGCTTTTGAGATTATTGAACAACCATTTGTGACCCATGTCTTTAGGGCCCAATAACAATGAGTACAGCCATTTCTGAGAGGGGAGTTCAAATCCCAAAGCGATTCAAAAAAAGGTTGACTCATTTGTCCGCTCGTCTGATGGAACACTTTCGGGAATAGGTGAACTCTTATGGTTGGGAGGAGAAGTCTCAAAATTTTTTTCTGAATTGAAATACGCGAGGAAACTCTCCAGAACTTGTCTTACTTTCAGTTTGGCGCAGTTTGGAAAACAATCAGCTGCTCAGCTCCTGGACTGCCATTATCTCATGCTTTCATCAAGAAAACATTTCAGAGAAACCTTTTATCTCCAAGTTACTTAAGTGTATATGTTTTTACATTAATAGTCGTATGTTTACTTCAGTAGTAACAATAATAATGGAAAAGATTACTTATTTGACAAGGTGAGCTTGATTCATCCCTTTGACGTCTTAGAGTGACTGCAGTTTCAACCCAAATGTGAAAATCCGTAAATTTGCGTGTACGGCGATTAACCTCCCGAACCTTTCTCATGGTAAGTAGGATAAGATGGAGCCGGCGCAGTTCGGCGACGGGGGGGGGGCATTTTGCACTGCATTTGCATTTGCTACTTCCCATTGACATGTTGACCTATCTAGACAGCCTCTTCTCGAGTTGACAGGTTTTACCGTGATGGCTTGCTCCAACCTCACAAGATTCACAGGTTTCGCCAGAGTGAGGCTTGCTAACAGGTACCAGGGAAGCAGTGGTGGTACAAAATGCCTCCCCCCCCTCCCCGAACTGCGTTGGTGGAGCTGCTCTACGATGTGAATACCTATATTTGAGTCAAGAACCGGCAAGTATACTGTGAAACCACATGGGATAAGGGATGAGCATGTCATCATTGCAGGCTCCCCTGGTCCATATTTTAGTGTTTAGGGGCGGTCGCGTTGGGTCAGATAGAAACTTATTCAATTGTTGGCCTCGGCCGTTTAAGGCATGCTGTGTACCATCTGAGCCAGTAGCTTACTAGTTTGACTATGCCATATATAGGTACCCCTCCCTGCGCTCCACGGATATTGCGGAAAGGGAAGGTAGTGGTTTTTTATTTGAGTCGTCGGGAACATGTGCCCTTTCATCTGGGAGAAGTACCAACTTTCTAATCTTTATTTATCACTTACTTGCAAAGAGCGTACGGTATCGGAATGTGTGGAATGGAAATGAGATGTCAGTACGGCTGCATCTTCCCCCTCCCCCCCCCCCCCAAATGCTTCCTTTTCACGAGCAACCCTAACGCGACCTTTTAGCCAGGTTTTCACTGTCGAGACTGTCGAGCGAAAGAGGGCGGGCGGAAGGGACATAACGGAACAAACAGAAATCACCCGAAATTAAGTACGACTTACCAACCCCTCCCCCCTTAAACCCAACGACAAATATACGACCCCCGGAATTAGCGCAAGGATGAATCCGATGTTTTAAATAATGGAAGCTCAAAGTCCCCCAACCATCAGCAAATTTTTTTAAAACTTTTGTTTTTTTTTCGTTGGAACATTGACCATGCTGTATTTCCTCTGCTCTCTAAAACGGTAGTTTTACAATTCTTTCCACTCAGTAAGAGATTTTTTCTCCGTCCTCACCCCCTCCCCTCCTACCCGATGAATTGGTGGTTCCTTATTTGGAGAGCCTCTCCAGTAAGTTGGGATGGTGTGCCCTACGTGAAGCAACCGGCGGCGACCTCTGGCAAATTCTACTCGATCACTCTGGAACAAAGAATAAGCGTGTTCACAGCTCAGGAAGCGCCCGTATCCTTCGAGTGGGCACTAGCACAGCCCTGATGTCCTCTGATTTTCAATTTTCAACTTTATCTTTATTTACGCTTTTCAATATTCGATGGAGATGTTTTTATAGGTCGCTACATATATAATTTATCACATCAGCGTCTTTTCCCACCTGCTCCAAAATGGATGGTGCATTATTTTCGTGGAAATACTGGCGCTCATAGTTCTGGGCGGGCATTTAGAGCTCCTCATGAAAAAGTGAAATTAACTTTATGGGACCGAACAAAAATTTCAAGTACGGCGTACTTTTCGAAAAAATGTCGTAAGGAAGTTCTGCAGCACACTGTAACCTATTTAGTACCGTAGATCACGGTCATAGCGGAACAACCAGGGCACAACGTTATTGGGGGTTCCCCAACAAGGGGGTTGTATTTATACGCTGAAGAGGAGGGCGTATTTGGACTGAATTCTCTGGTAGTTGATTTTTCTTGTTTCAGGGGCGTTGTAAAGGGGGGGGGATCGTATTTGCTCGTTGTTGGGAGGAGGGGGAGGTCGTATTCCCCTTCTAACCTTCTGGGAGAGGTTGCTGATTTTCCTCTGTTTTTCCTGTTTCATGTGTACTCATACCCCCGCTCGATAGCAAAATTTCAGGGTAACAGTAGAAAAATTATCGCAAAACTACGGAAAATCGGTAGGAAGCTGGGGAATATCTAAGAATTGGTAACTAGAAGGGTCATATGTTCCTCGTGGTTTTTTTTCGTTTCACACGTGCTCTATACCCCCACCCCGCTCAACAGCATAATGAGGTGGGAACCGGGGGGGGGGTCGTACCAACCCGCTAAAAAAGGGAGGGGTCGTTCGGACTCGATCAAAATCCCCAACCAATGGTGTGCCTGGGCGTGACGGATAGCACGCTCACCCGGAAAGCAGGAACTTTGGGTTGGAGTCCCGTCTCCGGTTAAGACTTTTACCCGTGCATTGTTGTGACAACTTCTGAGCGCGAACGCGATCAGGTACAGAATTACTGCACTTCAAAAATTACTGGTTCTTGAATGTGATTCATCCATCCCGGAGCACCTTCGTCTTCAGGTTCGAGTAGAATCGCTATTTTCATCAGGGTAATTAGTTTTTCACAAAGGATCCTTCAGAAATACCCCTCATAAAAATTACTGTCGCCTAAGTTATTTATTAGTTACTGTTGATCAGTTAGATGTTTGTGTACAGTTTTTGTCATTGTGTGAGTCTCTGACTATTTAGTCCCTATCAGCATCATATCAGTTCTATATTTCTGGCAGCAGTTAAGTTTTTCCTCGCCTTATAGCTTTAAAGAACCGGCGAATATCTTTTCTATAAGCCATGATGCATACAATTAATAAAATTCGCATTAAATCCTTTCAAAATTCTACAGGAAATGTCCATGTTCATCATCATGTTGCCGTTTTTGGTTCGAGGTTAGTCACGTACTTGAAAGACGTTTATGAAGTTAGAAAATTCATTTGAACTGCCTAATACACTATTTCTCTCATGCTCCTGTGGAAATAACAACTTATTCCAGGCATCGAGGGTGGAGAATCACATTGGGGTTACCAGGAGGGTAATGGTCCGGAGAACTGGCAAAAAACTTGTCAAGACGGATTCAGACAAGTGAGTGAGATCAGTTGTATATTAGTTTTGCAAGTTAATTGGTTATCTGGTAGTTCTGCAGTAGGTGCTATTTCTTCAGTTGAGACATAATCTATTGAGTAAACGTTCTAGAACTTGTTGACGTCAGAAGTTTCGGTGCGAACACATTCAACGTTTTTTTGGCCCCCCATAGTGCGTTAAGTGGTCATTATTCCACTCAACTGTTCGTTGATTTTCGTTTCCTTTACGTTTTTGCGCCGCTTGGCAGCTTTTCCGCAGTTTTCCCGAATTGTCCTTTTTATTTTGTTAATTTCTAACAGTTGGTTCTATTTCTTTCATTGTCACCTTTCGATAGACTTACCCACATCTCTATGAAGTGCTACTGGTAATTTTTCTTAATTGTGCGTAATCACTTTTTCTTTATGCACTTTCAATCAAGGTATTGCCATAAACTTATTCGGCTCAGATTCTGACCATGGCGCCCCCTGGAAAACCAGAGACCGGTGTGGCCTTTCTGCAACCCCCCCCCCTCCCCCTTAGCGGTTCCAGGCAGAGGTTGACGGCTTCTAGGGAAGTGGGGTAGATGATAGCCACAAGCCAGAGATCAAAACCTCACACGATGAAAAGTCGAACTTGTCTGTCTTTCCTCTTCTACAACATTTTCCCCTTCTTTCTCCTTGTTTCCTCTTTTTTTACTTTTTGTGCTCTTACTCCTCTCCCTACCCCTCAATCTTGCACCAGGCTTTGATTTCCGCTATTTGAGCAGATGTTTTTTGCTTCTGTAGGTATTGGGTTAGAAATGTCCAATCGAAATCGCAGTGGTTCCTTGAATGCGGTGCGTCTCCAAATGACCTAAGGGGGGGGGGGCAACTGCAGTACCGCAAAGAAAAAGGGTAAGTACTTGCAATGTTGTAAAGGTAATTGGCAGTGTTTTTTGTCCTGCCACAACGTTTACGGTGTCGGGTAGTAGGTAACAATCCGTTAGCTGCGAGTCCTGTTTGGCCTGGACGAGAATCGGACCGAGGTTCGATCCCTTGACTGAGCCCCGTGAAAATGACAACATTTTCCGCTACATGACCCCCTCTAGCCGTCCTATATTTGAAGAGGGTTCTCAAACGTTTGTTCAGTTCGAATGCTGGAGAGGAAATCTCTTGCTTGCCGTACGAGGGCTTCTAAATCAACCTCTGCTCATAAAAGAACGAAATTCGGCAACTGGCAATTCTGAGTGTTAAACTCACTTTGATGATTTCTCTCTAAAATCTTATACCTAGGTATCCTGAAAATATCCTAAAAAGGACTTTTATATGTCTATTAATACCCACTATTTAATCTAGTATATCTCAGTCAAGGCGAAGGTCAAAGGAATGACCAAAAAATAATGAAAAAAAACCTCTTGAGCTACTTTTTGTCGACAAGCCACTCCTCCTTATCTTCCAATACGCTCTACTAAACTCCGTTAATACTATCATGAATGCAGTAATCCTCATATCGCTATAAAATGGAAAAGAATTGATTAGTTCTGGACTTGTGCCTCTTCTGTGGTCGTCTTTTCGATACCACTTAGTTCTGCTTCCGATGGCTGTCAGAGACATTTCCGGATAGTATTAGCTTGGAGCAACGTTCAACAAGTCCACCGCAAATCGCTTCGAGCATCACGACTAACTAGATGTCACCTAATAACCCTATGAGGGTTATGATTCCGCTGGTTGGAGAAACGCACAGCGAATTCGTGAGTAAATGGGTCCAACGAGGGCTGTGGTGCTGGCTGACTTATCGCGGAAGTACGATTGGCCAAATTAGCCATTTGAAAAGGGCTAAATCGACTGGCGCGCCTTTTCACGACAGTTATGAGACGGTCTGCCAAATCTGCCAATACCTGAACTAAAGTATATATGAAGGGTTGTTGAGTCGACCAAACGTTTCCTTTGATAGCCAAAAGGGTAGGCTATCGGTCTCATGCTGTAGGTTTGAGGGTTCTAATCCTCGATGAACCTGTTTTCCCCTGCTTTTCCTAAAAGGCTTCCAACGCCTTTCACAAAGCCCTTCGCATTGTTAGTGAAACTAATTTTTTCGAAAATTGCTGCTCCCAAAAAAATGGTCTCGAAAGAAATGGAGCCATTTGGAAGAGCCTCTACTGAACAGTTGTAATCAGTGTTTTCTACGGCATGACCCAAAAATTACACTCAAAAGCTCTGAGATGCGGTGGGCGTAACTGCGTACTTCATCCAAACGTGGCGGCGGCTTGCTTTTGGTGAGATATTTTCATTTTGACACAATTGTGGTGGTCTGGCCACCACACAACAAGATGAAAGTTGTAGTTGGAATATGCTGTCGGAACATTCCATAGCCCCTTCTATGCTAGTTCAAGTTCCACGCCTACTCCGTCTCAGGGATGGAGATGTACTTTATGACGTAGTAGCGCCGACTGGGTCTTAGCAATACATTAGTATAATATTCTTGATCAGGGTCGTTATGTGTCCCTTCTGAGATGCAAAGGGCGTAAAAGTTGACAAATGAGCGATCTGCCGGTTGATTGAGCTGCGAGCCCATAGAATGGGCAGATTTCCCACGAAACGTCTTGTTACGACTTTTTTTCGCAAAAATAATTGACCTCTTCAGTTACAGTTGATTTACACCCTCGGTCTTTTTACCCAGCATATCCCAGTGCCGGCTCAGAACATCGGAATTACTGTATCTTTGCGGGCGAGAGCACGTGCGCGGCATTATCAGTCTAATGCAATGTGCTCTAAATCATCCAGCAGACCAAAACAAGTCGTTCAGACCATTTTACTCCCTTTGACGGCTTTGATTTCTGCCAAAAAGCGTCGCTCAGCCTTTTAGCCAACCAAAATGAGCAGTTCCCGAGGGATGCATATTCTACTTGTTGACGCTAGTCGAGTCAATTACTGGTTACTTTTTTTTCTAAGGAACTGCACGAACTGCACCCTGGAGATCACCACGTGTTATGTTAGGAATGCCCCTTTAGGGATCATCTGGAAGGCTAACCTATGCTGAGTTAAAGCTCAAACTACCTTCAGAGCGAGGACAAGATAAGCACTAGGCATATACACAGTCGTGATCACAGAAGTGAGTAGGAGTCAGCGAAGTACGGTTCCCTCCCCCCAAGATACTGAAAACTTCCCCGCCCCCTGGAAAACTTATACGTAACAATTGGACAGGAATTGATCAGGGATCCAGTGCTTTCTTTCGCTATTGGCAATCGGCTCCGCTTTCTCAGAGATGTTACAGTTCCAGAAATGTCTAGGTCCACTACAAGATAGAATAATACTTGTATCTAATGAAAATATCCCGCGAACAACGCATTCGACCCGTTGAAGGAAAGTACGCCGCCACGCCTACTCCATCGCTGGGATATGGAGTATATCACCACACCACCTTCCCCTCACTGTTTCGTGATCTACTGTAATGTCTCCTTACTGTTGTTAGAGACTTTGACATTGTCCTACAATTTCCGGTCGCTTAAACTTGTTTTTCACGGTTACATTACAATCGCTGTGATTTTGCCCTATTCTGACTAGTGATGGGCTATCTTAGGGTATGCACGTCCACTTCTCGACTGAAGAGGGACATAACGCGACGACATAGACACATAAGAAATCGCGGGCACTAGTTTCTGCGATTTCGACCGCTTCGTCCCAGTTTGTTTCAATCCCACAATTTCTACTCATCATCTTCCGCTATCGGCTAGAAATCAAATTACCATACCCCCCCCCCGCCTTTAACTAAAGTAACTAACAAAAAGGATGCAACGGTATAGCACAGGGGGAAGTCACAGAAACGGGTTGCTCACGCTGAAGTGGAGTACTTCATTAGCATAATAGAATCGAATATCAATGAGCACTGCTTACACCTTAGTACTCCAGTCTGACATCCAAGTTAAATCATGAAGGGACTACCGCTAGGGCATAAATTATGGCTCCAAATCTGGCCTAAATGTTAAGGAATAGGGCAGAAAAACACATGGTACGATCACACATATTTGGATGCGCGTGACAATCAACCGTCGAAGTGTAGCAGTTTGTAATGTCCGAACGTTTGGAGATCCACTACTGCGGGACACGCTAATTCCTCCATGCTCCGCCTAAAATGCAACTTGCGGCGCAGACTCCCGTTCATGCTAACAGCCGTCCGCGCGGCGCGTGTCGCGCGCAGCGCTCTTGGCACTTTGCCAAGTCCTGTAATTGCGCTTTGGAATACAATTAAATGCAAACTCCTGATGCGGATAACATTTGAGGTGTTGCTCATGCTGCAAAATCCGAATCGAAGATGATTTGCAGCACGAGCAACACCTCAAATGTTATCCGCATCAGGAAATTGCGTTTTAATTGTATTCCAAAGCGCAATTACAGGACTTGGCAAAGTGCCAAGAGCGCTGCGCGCGACACGCGCCGCGCGGACGGCTGTTAGCATAAACGGGGGAGTCTGCGCCGCAAGTTGCATTTTGGGCGGAGCATGGAGGAATTAGCGTGTCCCACGGTCCTGTATCTCCATTCCTGCGCATGTTAGGACGGGGAAACCGCTACGCTTCGACAGCTGGGGGCTGATAGTCACGCACACCAAACTATGTGTGATCGTACTCTTATTGTCTTCAAGGATAAATAGGGTCAGAATATGTAAGGCTCTAATTCGCTACCACTATGAAAGGAGAACTCTGTGTACGGTCTTTAGAACTTTGACGAAACTGGTCCAGTGGCAAATGCTGAACTTTGTGGCGGGGACGAAATGCGAGAGCGTACTCTGCTCAGGTCAGATCTTCAACCTCTCCGAAGTGGATTACATTTTCACCAAACCAGTCAAAGGAGTGACTTTATGTCGCTGGCTTGAGTGCTCTTTCATTCACTGAAAACAAAACTGTCTTCTAAACATAGCAACGCCTTTGTAAAGTTCTAGAAAAGAACTCTGCTCAAAAGTTTTCTCCTAGGTGATTACTACCGGTTCTGAACCATTTTTTCCCTGGTTGAATGACAAGTCAATTCGGAAGAATTAATTTTATTCACGTAAGTGACCCATTGGCGATTAATGTAAGTTCGCTGCTAAACTGAAAATAGAACGGTAATTGATTCTTTCGGTAGATGACAGAAACCTACAAAAAAAGTTGCTCCTTCATCGGCTGTGCTGTGAAATTATTTCCGGAATCAAGGATAACACTTCAGCTTGATGAGCAAATTATTTCTCGACATTTATTCATACTGCTTTGACTGAAAAAGCATGATACCTCAAATCTCGAATTTTCATCCAGTCCTAGTCCAGTTTAGGTTGTCCCAAAAGTTCAGGGACACTTTTTGAATCTCGTATCAGATTTCCGCAGCCATTTCGAGATCCAGTTATGTGGTCTATGGGAAGTGTGTGAGGTAAGCATTCCACAGCTTCTTCACCGTCCCTCGCAGTCGCTGTTCTCATATGAAAAACGGTAATTGAAATTCATCATTTTCGACACACTTCGCTATATGAATCTCTACCAAGCCACAACGTGGTTGGAGCCATAAGCGGCATTTCCCTTATTTAGATCTTGATGTTAGCTTCCACAGTACGGCTTTGGAATGGCTCAATTGCTTCCGCTTTAGTGACTTCTATCCGGGTGAAAAACTTCGTCCAAGGAGGCCACCTGCCTTGGATTTGGACCTACTGTGTTCCTTGATTAAAACCAATTCGTACAATCAACTTGCTATCTAGTCCTTACACTTGACTGGTCCCAAAGCACAAATGAGAGAAGGCCTCGCTCCCTTAGAAAAGTTCTGAAGTTCGGTCAAAATTTTTCTCATCAGTTGACCAGTACTCCAAGGGGAGCACATGTGGGTACTGTCTACAACTTCTTTCCCGCTTCCGCTGTACGGGCTGGTTGAACAGCACTGTAACTGGATATGGAGTGGGTGCCTCTAGATGAATCACTCCTGGGAGCGCCAGCGGCTAGATCCCCCAGAAAGGGCAGAACCGATCGCGCAATCCTATCAATCCAGTAGGGCGGTGAGGCTGTGTATGTGGTGGGGTACCTTTCTCCGCTCTCGAAACGGAATTCCCTCCTTCCAACGCTATGGTAACCAGGGAGCCCTATTGTAATCACTACCATTTGGTCCCAACACCGAGCAATATTTGCCTACTCCACCACACCTCAGGGTCAAACATTTGGAAAACGACACTGCTCGAGATCCCGAAGCTTAGCTGGGGAATTCCACCACAGTCTTCGTGTAGCCCTGACTTAGCTCTTTCCGATCGCCATCTAAACTAATCCCACAGCGGCCATCTTCTGGTAAAAAAATACGATTTTTGATAGTACCTCAAAAATGACCCAGCTGCCTTTCTGGGCACAGAACTAAGAGGCTTCTGGAAGCAGGGCAACCACACATTGATTGGCAACAAGTTGCCAATGAAGGTGACATACATATAGCTGATCAAAATTGCTTCCCACTGGAATAAACTTAATTCGAAAAAAAGTTTGAAAGTGTCCCAGAACTTTTGGGACAACCTAATATAAGAACCTTAGCTCATGCAATTCCACGGGGGCGGATCTCACCTTGTGAGGAAATAACGCCAATTTTCATCCTTCCATAGAGCGTGCTCAGTAGGTTGTTCTTCTTGATCCGATGAATGAGCCTCACAAATGAAAATTTGATCGACAATCTGCCGCTCGTACGGGCTCCAGAATCAATGCAAAATTATTCAGATTGAGTTTGCAAAGAGCGCTAATGCTTTCTTATGTTTGGCTGAGATTTTCGGCGTAAAACCCATTTCGATCAAGAATAATTATTAGGTTGTCCGGAAAGTTCTTAGCGTTTTGGGTGTTTAACTTTAAACGATCATAACTTTCTTAACACTCATCGGATTTAATCCAAATAAGCACCATTCGAATCAGCACACTTTTGCCAATGTGGCAGCAGTCGAGAAATCCCATCAAGAAAAAACTGGGTGGTCGAGAATCCACGAAATCTGCGAAGGTCTTTTTTGCCTGGTCTTAATTGATGAAGTATTTTTCAGCAAGGAAGTTCTGAAAATGTCTGAAAAGGACAGTCGGTTGGAAAGGTCTAGAGAATATGGTGGGTGAGGTAGAACTTCAACTCCCAATTCGTTCAATTTATGGATAGTGATTTGTGAAACGTGTGGGCGTTGTCATGCAAAAGAATCGGACCCTTTCTTTTGATAAGTGTTGGCTGCAGCTGACAATATTTTCGGTACATTTGGTCGGTTTGTTCACAGTAGGGTTCTGCTGTGATGGTTTGGCCTGGTGATGAAAAGTTATAGTGGATTACAACAGCCGATGACCACCAAACCTGACCAGAATTTTTTTTTCGCGAGGGTTCGGCTTTGAAAATTACCTCGGTTCCTCCAAATCCAACCACTGTCCGGAACGTCTCCTGTTATCATACATGATCCATTTTTCATCACAGGTGACAAATCCGTTCAAAAACGGGTCAATTCTTTTGCGCAAAAGCAGTGAAGAAGGAACCTCGAGACGTGCCGATTCCTGCCGGTCACTCCGATTGTGGGGCACCCAATTGTCGAGTTTTTCACCTTCCCAATGCGTTCCAGACCATCTGCAACAGTGGATTGCCAAGGCCTAGCTCTTCTGCTATCTCTCGAACTGTTTGGGATGGGTCAACCTTCAAAATCCCCCTAAAATCCTCGTCAGATATTGCTTTAGGTCGACCGCTATGAGGCTCACCTTCAAGGCTGAAATCTCCAGAACGAAATTTGTTGAGCCATTGCCGCACAGTGCTTTCTCTAGCACTATTGGGCCTCCACACCTGGTTAATTTGTTGAGCTGTTTCGATTGCGGATTGCCCCAATTTATAGCCGAAGAAAAAAATCGTCCGAAGTGCTCTTTTCACATGCTTGAAAAAATCTTGAAAAAAGGGGTTTATCAAGCAATGGTGAAACGGCAATTATACCATCAGATAGCGCAAGAAATTCTCTACAGGATGTGCTACTGAGAAGCAAGGCAGAATGAGTTTTTAATCAGCAGTGAATGTACAAAATTAGGTGCACAAAACGCTAAGAACTTTCCGGACAACCTAATAACAACTCTGTACTTTGAAGCTCAGACGCTTTTTTTTTACAAAATTTTCTTGGAACAAAATACAGGTGTGCAAGACACACGTGTAATGAGGTATGGAGAAATAAACTGTAGGCCCTCCTAGGTATGGTTCAACAAATCTATCATTTCACTGAAAGCATGGTTAGGAAAATACCATAGTGGGTCCGTACGGGAAGCTCATCTAGTTGATATCGATGTTCGACAGCAATATGACACTTCCAATATTTCGCTTCGGAAAGCTTAAAAATTAACACACTGAAAAAGAACTTTTTTTGTTGTCGTAATATGTTTCAACATTCCAGTAAAAGGACAGTTTATAGTATGAGCAGTGGTGGTTGAAGAATTTGGTCCTTACCACTGCGTGCTTCATCCAGCCCGAAAATACGTTCTGGAAACGATATATTCAACAAAGGTCTGCTTTATGCAACGGCTCGTTGAAAAAAAAAATTCAAAAAAAAAATGCGAGACGTCTCCCAAAAAAAAATGCAACGGAACCTTGGAAACTACGCTACATAACGAGAAGATGCGGAGGGCGTGGACGCGTAGTCTGAACGCGGCTTTTGGTGAGACATTACCGCTTTGGGAAAAGCGGAGCCATATCTGTGCTCAACGCAGAGCGGGCCAATACAGCTCGCACAGGAGCAGAAGGGATATATTGAACTCGGATATGGTTGCTTTATGAAGTCAGGTGAGAAAAAAATGAGGCGTATCATTACTATTCCTTGTGCTGGTCCATTGGTAAATCCATGTATCTCTCTTTAAAAAAATGAATTCGAGCTCGAAAAGTAATCAATCCAGGAGGGGGCAAGTAGAGATACTGAACAATAATGTGGTCAAGTAATATCAGCAGTTATAAACTACATCTTGTTACAGAGTCCGATCGATATTCGTGCATCCGATGTTGACTACGCACTTCTGCATCGAATGCATTTTGTACATTATGATCATGCGGGTCCTGTGAACGTAACTAATAACGGTCATACAAGTAAGTAGACGTATTTGGAATACCTTTCACTGTAGATTCTATTTCTCGCACCTGAACATCTTACATATCAAATATTGACGTTTTTTTTTGCATTTTTCTCACATTGAACACCGTTTTTCAGTTGCTGTTAACGGCTTCGAGAACTGGGGTTCAAGACAGCCTTTCATACAAGGTGGCGGTCTGAAACATCGGTATCATCTCCTTACAATTTCATTTACATTGGGCTCAACATGATCATCTCGGATCGGAGCACAAAGTTGGAGGCCTTCACTATCCTTCTGAGGTGGGCCAACATGAAATTTTAGAACAGAAACGGAGCAGGAATGGTCACGTAAACTTCCCTATAACTTGCTTTTGAACCTGTCCTGTACCTACTGATGAAACCAGTTTTCAGTGTCCAATGATTTTATAGAATAGGAGATTTTGGGTGTATGAGAAGACAATCGCAATATGCCGCACTGATGGGAGTTGCGAGCGATGCCGCGCACGACAGAAAAGTTGTCCCTCATGTCCTGGCCTTTCAATTTAAGAGCTAAAAGGGCGGAAAATTCCTTGCCTGTCATGGAGCCTTGGACTGATAGGAGTCGATCTCCAACCGTCAAGCTCATGCACATCGGGGGTTGCCAAACTTCGTCGCAGGATACACCGCGCGCGACGACGCGAAGAACTGCAGTTGTATTGGCCATGCCCAGCCTGAAAAAGTGGCGTCGGGAGGTTGGTGTGGTCCGCGTATGGTCCGCGAGAACGTCCTTGTATCGGTTTGCGGCAAAAAATTGTAAGGGAGGGGCGCTATAGCGCAATATAGGTTCAGTGACGCCTCCTTTTTCCAGTGACTCCGCCTCCAGACTCCGCCTTCAAGGCCCGCCTTTCAGTGAAAAACGGAGCTGCAGGACGAAAAAGCATGAAAATCATTACATGTGCGGTTAGAGTCCATACCGGGGAATCAGCTGCGCAGATGAGAGCGTAGTATTGGAGATGGATTAAGTTGGGCGCGTAGAAACCGGTATTAGAATAGGGTTCTATGTAGGGCCTTTAGCATAATTTTTTCCTACTTTTTACTTCACTATTGAAATACTCATCACCTTGCGCCTGTAAGCAAATCCTGAATCTATTACCTGTGGTGATGAATAACTGCGGACTTTGCCTTTGACGAGGCCGCATGCGGCACCAACTTTAGGAGGGGTACGTAGTAGCCGCGCTTCCTCCAACTACGAGATATCAAGTGTGTTTGCTATTGCTTCTTGCATGTTCAATAATGTCATTGCAACTACTTTGTTTCTGAACATCTAACGGTTCTGGCACTATTTTTTTCTGTTTTTAAATTGACCCTTGCTTTCAGTTACATCTGGTTCATGTACGTCAAGGTCTCACCCTGCAGGAAGCCGTTAGGAAACCAGATGGCATAGCGGTCGTCGGTGTTTTTCTCATTATTGGACATGATGGTACCTCAATGGCCTCTGTTTCGCATGTGCTTGGATAGTGTCATATTTCCCGGTGAGAAAACGCATTACGCGCTTCTTTGCTTACGGGTTTACCAATGTTCAGCCAAAGGTTGATCAGATCTTTTGCCATGGAAATGCGCACTTGAACAAAGGGATTCAGAGCAGTACAGGTTATCATGAGAAAAATAGCCAATCTATGAAAATGTCTCGTTTAAGTGAGGTTTTCATGCTCCTAATTGGCCGTGAAATACTGTTGTTTATATAGCCGATGATGGAACATATAGAATACGAAATGTATTGTTATTCAAGTAGTTATTCCATGGAATGCTAATGTGGTAATTGTTTAACGGGTGAACTGGGTAAACAGGGTTCAGCTTACCATTCAAAACGGAAAATAATAGTTGCAACAAAGAGCTTTGATTGCAGAGTTTTTAACATGCAACACATGGTTTTACTAGAATTCAAGAATTTTGACATCACCTTTACTGTTTACCCTTCACTGCCCCAATCATCATAGATTCAGTGGAATGGTTACAAATACAGATGTTGTTACAAATATGCCCAAAAACTTTCAAGTTGGCACTATTCACCTTTTATTGCCCCCATCATCATAAATTCGGCCAGTTTCTGACCGACTTCATGGGCAGAATTGGCTCGAAATTCATCCCTTAAGGTGGTTTGGCCTCTTGAACATGAATATCGCACCCGCTCGG
>MU912478.1:34691-48046 GCA_036418165.1 Cooperia oncophora
CAGTAAAGGGTAATAGTGCCAACTTGGAAGTGTTTCGCTATATTTTTAAGTGTTCTACCTATTCTACTGGTTTACGTAGCACCTGGCATTCACAGCTCTTTTCCGAGAAACGCACCCGCTGAAGGGGAATGTATCTGGTCGACTAGTGCGCATCATCTACTCGTGCAGCAGCAAATCCTGAAGGACATCTGTGCCATACTGGCAATAGACTTGGGATACAAAGCCTATCTTTTCATAACATCTGCTCAGTTGAGGCAGTTAATTGATTTTTTTCTAACTCGACCGTGTTTTTGAAAGTAGTAATTAACTGCTCTGACTGATTTCCTTTCTATAACATGGAAAACATTTTCAGGAAATCGAACCGCCGTGCAGGGCTTCCGCACACGTCCTCTTCTTCCAGCACAGACTGAGACGTTTTACCGCTACGAGGGAAGCCTCACCACTCCCAATTGTGACGAAGCCGTCATTTGGACCGTCCTTGCGGAACCGATCACGATAGCACGATCTCAGGTTATAACCAGTTTTCGAAGATATGGAGTAAATGGAGAAGGGTATTCAATCATTGAAGGCAAGTGGCGCGATAAATCCTCAAGACGTGTACGAATAATAAGCCTAGCAGGACAGCGTTCGGCACGTTTGAAGCGCTGCGTGGCGCCTTCTCCAAGGAACGTACCCTTATAGCGCCCTATCGAACATGCAACATATCGACACCGCGCCCGTCCGCCCACAATGTCCGACCGATGCTAATGCTCGTATGGCTTCATTTGCGAAGTACAATATGAAGCGAAGGGATTGATATGAAGCGGCTGCGGTGCTGCATGGATATATGAGCACATAAATGCAGCCGTATCTACCGTAGCTGTTACTTGGCACGATGCCAGCGGGAAACTCGTCCAAAGTTGCTTCCTGAGTCGTGTACAGCAAAGGCTTCTGCAGTGGTATTACCGTTTCACATCGCTTTTCGCTCTTTTCCTTCTATGTCTATTTTCCTTCTAGTGTCTTCCTCGCTACCATTTCAGACAGAGATACCAAACATCGTGCCTTATGCCTTTAGTTCCAGCCCATGTCGAGTCTGTGTGACACTGTCAATACATTCAGCCTCTAAATGTGGACTACAGAAAATCAAGTATTGAATATGCTTGCCTCTAGTGTTCCCAAAAATTTCTTGAGATGGCCGGTCCCACCTTATGCCGGGCAAATTCGTGCGCAGCACTCGTGCCAGAGGGATGGAATGAATGGTCGACCAAGGCGAAAGGCGATCTTTGATTTGACCCTCGACTGCCCGCGTGGTAAGCGGCGACACATGCCATTTATTTACTTCGTGTATAAATTGTTTATTTGTCAGCAGCTCCACCGATTCCGTCACCGCAAAGTTTTCCTAACAAGGGAACCCCAACAGGTCGATCCGGCCATTTGCAATGAGATGTATGTAAATGGACGTGTCTTGAGCCGCTGAATCCAAATCTGCCCTCGGAATTTGCGGAACGATTCTCTGAAGGGAGTTACGGACCATTTAATCTCTGCTCTGTTCGCACAAGTTGAGAACGATAACTGCATGCGGCAAGCGGCCGATGGCGTAGTGGATAGGCGCACTGCTTCAGAGACACAAGGTCGCATGTTGGAATCCTTGACTCTCGAAATTTTTGCTTTTATTCAAAACACTTCATATTAGTCTATAGAACCGACAATTTACCTAGTTCTCTCCTCAACGCCACCTTCGGGCACAACATTACGACAGAACAAGAAAGCAACAACTGGCTGTTTTTCGTGCGGAATGCCACGTGTTGGTAGATCATAATCATGGGTGCTGACCATATCGGGTAATTTTGCACAGAACACGTGGACAGGATTTCGTTCAAAATTAAAAAAATTCATCACCGCTTTCTCTCTGAACTGGTGGAGAACTGTAACTGTACCGTGTGTGGGAGTACTTCTGGCACTATTCAACTATTACTACCCCAAGGATCAAATTTTTTTCGCTGAAACTTTGCCCAGGGGTAGTTCGGTGTCCTGATCACGAATATAGCCTCTTTACGGCGCTCGCGCCAATTTGGCGCTGCCGCATTTCTCACCAAATTCGACGTAAAGTTGCATAGTAGGGTTATTTGATGTCCTGATCACGAATACCGCATTAGTTCTCAGCGATGGCGCCATTTGACGCCAATATGGCGCCGGCGCCTGTAGCGCGGGCTCTAGGTGGTTTCAGACCGAGCGGATGTGATATTCGTGTTCAGGAGGTCGAATTACCCCTAGAACTCAACTTTCAGCCAAATCTGCCCCGTAGAAAAAAGTCGATCCGGATCCGGCCTGTTTCCGGAAAGCTGTGCTCATCGTGGAGAGCTTGTTTTGTTTCCACCATTTCGTGGAGGAATACCACATGTGCTCTCAAACCATAAGATCTTCATTTCTTACTGCAAGCTTTAATAAACGGATATCCTCATAATAAAACTTCTTGAAAGGAAACAGAAAAGGCGAGTTGCTTGCTCCTGATGTCAAATAATTAAAGAACTAGGTAAATTGGCCAAACAGAAGTGTTTTAGGGACTCATATGAAGTGTTTTGAATAAAAGCAAAAATTTACGAGAGTCAAGGAATCCAACATGCGTGCCTCTGAAGCAGTGCGCTTATCCACTACGCCATCGGCCGCTTGACCGCATGCAGTTATCGTTCTCAACTTGTGCGAACAGAGCAGAGATTAAATGGTCCGTAACTCCCTTCAGAGAATCGTTCCGCAAATTCCGAGGGCAGATTTGGATTCAGCGGCTCAAGACACGTCCATATATACACCTCATTGCAAATGGCCGGATCGACCTGTTGGGGTTCCTTTGTAAGCTTGCGCCATGGAATGGATGATTGACCTCGTGTGATATTTGTCCGTTTCAACTATCCGGAAGCAGTACTGGTACAGTGGTATGTATCCCGCTCAACACACGCACGGTTAAGGATGCAAATCTCGGAGCAGCTCTCGTCCAGGCCAACCAAGCCTTCTACCCTCCGGGGACGGTGAATTGGTACCAGATCTGGGAGGATAAAACACTGACTTGTACATCGGCTGGCCCCCGCAAGTCATTGTATAGGCCACATCGCATTAAATAAGCCACTACTATTCAGTCGAGTGCGTGTCGCATCCCAAAAAGACACCTATCGACGACGGGGCTTTATAGCTTATTACTATATAGCATCGTCAGGCGGAACTCATCCAAGGGGGCATGTTCGGTAGCTGAACAAGGTGGGGGGCATTCAGGCTCAGGCGAAATTTTTCACAGCCTCAATGTATTTTCGTTTCACGTCCGCTATACACCGGATGGAAAAATATTGGAAAATTTCGGTGGTAATTAAGGGGTCGTAAAGGCACCATCTCTCCACTAATCGTGCTGGAGTACCCTAGACCATGTACTTTATCGACTTTTTGGTCCCTTGCAGGCGGGTAACCCTAATTTTTGATTTGTTTGTTGTAGACACTTCGAGTTCACAGAACTCCTCGTTCGCAGTAGGTGTGCCTCCTTCATCTCGTCGGCCGTCGTTCTTTTCGTCCTGTTCATTCGCTCGCGTAGTGCAGTACGCCCAGCCCAATATGGGCGAGTCTCCTATACTTCATGCGTCTTCCGTTTTTCTTCCCCTCTCCGGGCTCTTCTGGAACCCAATTATGAGTTTTTGAAATAAGTATAATAGCTCTTAACTGTGTTGACCCGGCCCCCTCAAACTGGGTCTTCATTTGATGGCGAATTTCCGAAAGGACGGACAGACGGACAGACAGACAGACAGCCAGCCAGACATACAGACAGACAGACGTTGCCATTTATAATATAGTGGTATATAAGGACACACCGCATTACAATACTCCCAATGAATTTGTTTCCTTCATCAGTGTTCGATTCTAATCCATTTCTATTTTTAATCATCGTAAACATATTTAATTTAGATGAAGCAACTACGCCAAATTCAACTATCAGACGGCGGACGGCATTCGTTCAATTATCGACCTGTCCAACCATTAAATGGTAGACGGATACTGTATAGACCAAATTCATTCGATAAAACCTTGCTCTGCGGAAGTGGACGAGCTCTTTCTATTTTGACTAGTTTGCTTTTAGTAGTTCTATCTTATCTTCTATAATTTTCTCAGAATTTGAACCATTGAATCAGGAGCTTGATGAGGAGTTATATCATTCTCACTCCGACTGTCATTTGGTGGTAGCAGCAGAATGTGGATGTTCCTTTCGCTGCAGACGTCGATCATGTCAGGGAGGTTGAGTTTGGCGTGGCACCAAGCCGTTCTCCGCCTTTTTTCAAAGCGAGCAGGCGACAATGATTGGTGTAGAGCGGATCGGCGTCACGTCAAACACCGCCCTTTCACATGCCGCAACCTTTCTAGAGAAAACGGCTCAAAGGCACGCACAAGTGTACTTTGCATGTTCCGCCCTATCAGTAATTGACACTCGGAGTGGATGCAGATGTAGATAATTTCTGCAAATGGGAGCAGTACCTACAAGAAGGCTGTTAATTACTATTAGTACTCATAAGAAAGGAAAGTGAATCTTCCTACTCCTGGCTAACAGCCTATACCTGGCACTATACACACCATATCCAGGAGATGGGAAGGGCGTGGCTGCGTTCTTCATTGAACATGGCCTACTATGAGTTCTTCGTTGGATATGTCCTTTTACCGCGATTGCCATCCTGTTTCTTCTGGCCGATTGATTGATTACAGTGGTCCCGAAGCTCTATTATCCCACCAGGAGCCGAGCCGTCGCCACGTACCAGTGAAGCACGCAGTCACGCCCACTCCATATCCGGACAATGGAGTGTAAACGGTCATGGCATAGTCCTGCTTTCCCAGACTGTATAAGAAATCGATCTTCCATGAACTGAAAGTGGAGGTTGAGGCTCTACGTGCCTTAGGGAGCACTCTCCTTAGGGCACATGGCCACATCATAATTCGACGCGAGAATGCCACGCTGTATAGGCGAGAGGGTGCAGACGAACAGAGATGACGTGGCCGGCCTCTTTTGGATGGTGCCTATATGGAAGTGAACAGCGCCGAATTTACAGTTAAATCCAGTGGATACTGCTCCCATATTCTAGTTGCCGTGCCATGTTATGATTTCTGTCGCATTTTGTTTCATGTGTATTTAACGTCGAGCTCTTTTTGGATATCTGATCTCATTATGCGATGAAACTTACAAGCTGTGACGTCAAAGCAGTTTATTTTTTAACTGAAATAAAAAATGAAAGAGAAAGCATGTACCAAACATTTGGAAGCATATAAATAATATCGAGTGAATAATATGAGATGTACGTTTCTGACTAGAAACAATATGGCAAGAAGAGAAGAGATGACCAGAAGAAGGATGATGCACATAATAGCCAACCAGCGTATTTGAACTGTCAAACTGTAGTGACATGCGGTCATATTCGGGCAGAAAAGCTGCTGGCTGCTCTGATGGCAGTGCTGTGGAGTCGAGTGTAGTCTAGCATATCCGAGACGAGAGCGCTGAAGAAGCGTTGCACGAGAGTCGCATGCGCGGCATTCGCTCCAGGACCCAATGCTGAATGTGACAATGCGTCGGCTAGCCAGAAAGGACTGCTACTTTGCCACTCGGATATTTAAACTGCACCACTCAAAGTCTGAGGCTTAGCTCACACTTTGCGGCAGCGTCCACTAGCGTCTCCCAGCTTCCACCAGCGTCTACCAGTAACGACTAGCGTTCCGAGGGTCCGGCAGCGTCAGCGACTAGGAAAGTATGAATGTCGACTGGCGTCTCACAACGTCTGCCAGCGTCTACTAGCTAGCATCCATCAGCGTTCATCCGCTATCCGGAGTGGAGAGTACGCAAAAGTAGAACGGTAGCAAACAGCTGGGAATGGCGGCGTGTGCAAGCGCACCGTACAACTACACTACACAGTACATGAATTGCATAATTCTGTGCTTTAGCTGTTGTGCGGTGCGGTTGCACACGCCGCAATTTCACGACGCCTAATCCGGCTGTTGCTATCCTTCTACTTTCCGATGGTCTATGTTTCGGTCGCTGATGAGCGCTGGCGGATGCTGGTAGACGCTAACAGACGCTAGTTTGTTACCTGTACTTCCCTAGCCCTCGGGACGTGGGCAGACACCGGATCACTATCCATGTTTTCCTGGCCGCTGACGCTGCTCGACGCTCGGAACGCTAGTGGTCGCTCATGAATGCTGGTAGACGCTGGTGGACGCTGCTGCGAAGTATGCACGCAGCCTAAGCAAGTTGCCCGGCTACGAATGAGGTAGATTCACGTGAAGGGAACAAAGGAAGAAGATGGCAACGCTGGGCTCATTAAATGAACTCGCTTGTCAATAAACGCTGCGCCTGTTCTATAGCCTTGTTCGCTGCAGATGACTGGGCGTGTCAGTGAGGTTGGATATGACGCCTCGTCGATTGATACGAACCATATGATACAGCCTGTCGCTTGCCGAAAGGAAAAGGAGCACATCCGGGCTGGCTAGCGCTAAACACATCCCCTGACACGCCCCCTCATCCGCAGCGAAGAAGGCTATAAATAAGCAGCCGGCCACGAATCCGCCGAATATGACTACAGCCGTAAAAACCGAAGGATACAAGTGATGCATGCGCATTAATCAGCACGAATAAATACTAAAATCCAGCCGATAAATAAATCTAAGAGCGCACTGAATTCGCATACAAATTCCTAACTTCGTATGATGTCACTAATAATCTGATGCCAAAACATGTCAGTAATGTCGAAGCCCTACTTGTACTACTCTAAGGATTGCCACAATTAGGCATTGACTGTCGACAACGTGACGCCAAATTCGTGAACCTATACAGATTTTGATGCAAACGTAGATGCGGGGAGGCCAGGCGGCTAGCCCCGCTCTGCGAAGCTAGGCCGCAGCGACTCTGGTTGTCTGCGCTCTGCCAAGTCTGAGCCTTGTGGTCCCTTCAACTGCGTTTGCATCCGAATTTTGATTAAAATTTGAACGCTATCCAAGCATACTAGGGAATTTTTGTACAATGCGTTCAGTTGCTTTTGAATGCACGACACTGGGCACTAGAAAAGCTCCGCCCAAACATAAGGAGCGGAATAGGAGTTTTTGGACGAGTTTTTGCCCAAGAAAAAGTTCTTTTGAACTATTGCATCAAAATACCCGGCTGCTGGAATAGCGCCAAAAAGATTACTAAATTCCATGAACTGAAATTTAAATGTGATAAAATGGCATCGTCATAATTACGCGTTAACATTCTTGAGCGTTGAAGGTTAGTTGCAGTAAAAAAATTTTAAGCCAGAACATCCGTTCCAGCATAGGGATATGTGATAATATGTGACACCTCAGCAATAATATAGATAAGCAGGATACAGGACAACTGTCACAAAAAGCGCACAAAGTCAACCTGGTCATGAACGGTGCTGAAGTGATCCAACTATTCAAGAAGTATTACTTCTGGATACCAGTTTTCCGGGTCTAACGGCCTTACGTGAATTGAAAATACGTGCTCTGCATATGATAGAGTTTTTCGATGGGATTCTCTGGATAAGATTTTTCAGGTTGTTCAATGTCTAGATCGTCGCAATCGGAGCAGTTTTCTGGAAATGGTAGATTTTTGACATTTCGTAATATTTATGAAATTGAATGGAAAAACGGCGCTCACCTTCATCCGAACTCTTCTCCCCTTCGATACTTTTACCTTCTGAATCAAGAGCACTTGATCCACGCTTGCTTTCTTCTTTTCGTTGCATCTTCTTCATCTGGAATAGACGGTGTTGTCCAATTCATATCTCAAGATATGAGGGGTGTGTCCGCGGACTGAGCTTGAGCGTGATTGCCACTGCGTGTCTGTAGAAGGTTGCCTATTCAAGCGGAAGAAAAGCTAAAGAAGGAGCAGCGTCTCCTTGTGCCTATTCTCTCTTTTGCACCCGCTCTCTATGTGTCCGCCCACACCGGCAAATGTCCACAGCTGCTGGGCTCATGAGCTAAGTCCATAGAAACTCCCCCTCTAACGCCAAGATACGGACTGTAAGATCGTTGCTCAAAAAACAAAGGGATAAAGAATGGTCGAAACGGTAACGAAGTCAGACAGAGAAAAATTCCATCATATCTTACCTTGGCTCTCTGATTCTGGAACCATACCTGGACAACACGAACACTCAGTCCGGTCTCCTTGGCAAGTTGTTCTCGAATCTGAAAAGAGAAAGACAGACTAGAAAACGGGAAAGAGGAAAGGAAAAAAATGTCACGAAGGAGAATTATATCGGAACGCAGAGGCGGCTCTGGTCCTGCTCACTCTATGCGCCAAGAAACTCGCCCTACCAAACAAAAGTGAAATGAGCCGTTGAGGGCATACGGTATGCGGCACTGATCTTCCCTAGAGGTGAACGCTACATGCCTATAATAGAATCGTAGAGACATTTGAATGCTTAATTAGCCCAGGCAGTGGTGACTTACAAGTGAAAATCAGCTTAAATACTCGAATGCAGGTACCAGTCTACCTATTCCAGAGCAAACGAGGGTTTGATCCCTCTGAGCAGACGCGAATCGATAGAGAGGGCGCCTGCTCTTAGCCACTACGCTGTCTTCGAATTAATTATGAGTTGTAATTAACCTAACAGCTCACTGCATAATTTTCTTGCCGACGTTCACGCTCTAAAGATCCACGGAGACCGTGAAAAACCCTAAAAACTACCGGAACCTTTCGCTCCATGGACACCGGTGCTTGCCTGGCATGGGCAAGGTGAATGGGATTACATCTGCAGTGGTGTGCCTCACTGTTGCTGTTGCGTGCACGGGAGCGAGGCTGAAAGGAAGCGATACTCAGGCACCGTCTCCCGACTCCGCCCACAGTGCCGCACGGCCAGCCACATGCCTAAACATAAGCAGATGCTCTACTTGTCTGCGCTCTGCCACTCGTGGTTGTTCTACCTCTGACTGCGTGTTCTCAGCAGGACTTCGCCATCGACGCAAATGCTACATCTAGAGGGTGGCGCGGACGGATGATTGTCTTCATCAAGAAAAAAAAGGGATGGAAAACACTGAAAGTAAAACAAATTGAGACAACTATTACCTTTCTACAGGGCTTTGCACTCTTCTCAAAAGCTGCTTTGAACTGCTTTCTTTGGGTAGCGTTCAAGATGGTTCGGGGTCGTTTAGGTGTCTTCCGGCTCGATTCAGATGATTCGAAGTCGAACAAAACTGGAGCTCCGGTCACTGAATCGTGTAGTTTTTTCCAAGTCATTAATTTGTGGTTACACATATATTTACTATATAGCAAAGGTACAGCCATGCAAACATTCCTGAGACCTCTTGAAATGTAAAAACAAACGCAAGAGATAATATTGTTAGGCTGGAAAGAACCCCCTGTCAGCGTTTCATGAATAGCTTACAGGTTTCAATTCTTGATGCCCGAACATAATGTGCTGTGCTTGTAGTATACTCTCGGAGCTTTTCCGCAAGAGGTACTGAAGACGCCTGCTCTTCCTCTGGTCTAACTGCAATGTGAATTTCACAGGAGCATCTTCGGGCCATTATCTTCTATGAGTGGCTCCGCGGCAATGGACGGCAGCTGTCCGCAACCATTACCATCAGGCCTGCTCACCACTGGTTTGTTCACGAAAGAAGACACAATCTTTTAGGACTCACCTCGGTTGGGACGCCCCCCAGGAAGTGGATGACTCTACCGCTCTCGAACCTGTCGAAGAGGATCGGGAGGCTACCATTCACAGTCTTGCGACAAGACTCGGATGTACCTAACTTGGAGCCGTCAACGTCAATTGTAAGCCTTCAGCTACCGAAAAAAGCTGGCTCGGTGGATCCCACATACCTTGGCGAGTGACACCGATACATCAGGATACCCACTTGCCACTCTCCCCCCCCCCCTCTGAGGCCTCATCAGAAGGAGGTCCTGGGAGACTGATCAATGGAGATAAAAGATGGGTTCTCTATGATTTCAATCCACACAACAATGTGTGTCTCTCTCAAGGAAAGGACCCATCCTAGCACTCCAATGCATGCATTCCGAGATATGTCCCCTATGCTGCTTCTGGGACGCGAGCGGAATGCTGCACAACGAGCTGCCCATGTGAGAACCACGGTCACCGCGACCATTCATGCCGCTACGCTCCAAAAACCCATGGAAACTGATAGAGAAAAATGACCGAGGCTATGACTGCTACCTGTTCCGCCCCTCAGGACTTTCCTAGCTAAGAAAACGTCAGCAGTATGATGACACAAGCCGAGAGGGTGCTGACTTGTTTGACTCGCACCCTCCCATCTGGGAGAAGGGGATCGCTAACCTGCCCATTATTCGATTGGATTGAGTTCTAATCAATGTTGAGCTTGAAGTTGAATAAGAAAAAAAAATCGCAACGGTGACAGTACTTATTTGCTGCCTAATATTACTGATTTTTCACATTATAAACAATTTGCTAGTATGTTTTGCAGGTAAACAACTTTTTTTCTCACTTGTATGTATATGATTTTGCAGCAGCATATGGTAGTCTTTTCGACAGACGATTTCTCCTTCGACGATCAAATATTCGTCCCCCTGAAATAATGACGAGCATTTATTTTGGCGTCGACGATACGGTGCATGGTGCATGATGTATAGTGTCATGTATCTTCAATTATTCATTACTTTTGACAAAATCAACTCGAATGCTGTTTCTGTAACAGTCAAAACAACACAGCAGATGCCGCTTACTCATACCTTTTTAAACTGTACATGACAATAAAAGCATGAAAAGCACTGCTGATGATACGTGGCATGTTGACAGCGGAACACCAAATCACGCGATGCCAACGCACCATGGCATCGAGCACAAAATCGACCGAACAATCTGAAAAAATACGCCACTAATTCTCGTCAATCGATTCAATGGGTGGTCTGCATTGAGAACGTTTAATTTGACCCAGGCATTTTTCATGGAAAATGCTATACATCGACAAATATTACTGTCACATTTGATTTAGTAAACATTTAGAGAGTAGCGAACAACACGAAGGGCATCCTGCTCGTTGCCTTCATTTCTTCTCCAATTCAAGGCAACCTTCACATCCTTCGCCGCGATCAAGGTTCCTGCCATGTGCGAGGTAAGTAGGTCCGCAGCTGCAGTAGCGTGCCACTTTCTCCGCCCAAAAGAGCGCAGGAATGGGGCTGGAGGATAGTGATACCCGAGGGTATGTGACAAGAGAATCGTAATTCGCCGCGCTGGTGGCGTCGCGTGCGACGTCGCGCCCGCAAATGACGATGGTTCCAGGTAGTAGATGGCGACAACAGGCAATTCAGAACCGAAAATAGTCATGAATGTCTACGATGACGGGGTCTACATGAAGTCCGGTGCTCCAGTCGACAGGTTAACACGAGTTAAGAAAACGCGCCCCATCGCCGCGCGCGGCGGAGCGGCAAATCACGATTCTCTTCTACGTCTCCCGATACCCGGGTGAGGTATCCTAACTCTGCCCGTGCAGCTGCGTAGCCAGCCAATCATAGCTAAGCGCCCTCTTGTGTGCGTCCTCTCCTTCTGGCTGTTGTCTACTCCTGACTGCATATTCGCTGCTGCATTTTAGCATGGGGGCAAGTTGTGCACCATGCGAATAGCGCGGGCTATGTCGTGGGACGGAACCCCGTGTAATATCCCCTAGCCCAGCTCCCCTGCACCTTTCAGAGGAGAAAGTGGCTACGCTGCTGATTCGACAGAAATCGAAGCTCTGTTGGGCTGGACACTTCGCACGATTTTGGGATGAGCGTTAGGTCAGCTCTGCTGTGAGGTGCATAGCTCGGGACGTCAAACACGCGCTAGGATAAGCGCGGGCCCAGTGGTTCTCCCAGTAGTCATCTACTCCTGCACTCAAGGAGTGAGTCCTTAGATGTTCCTCGAGAAAAGTAGCTTTCCTCGAGAGAGTGCAGTTTTGTTTCTTAAGGATGATGGGGCGTACCAGGAAGACGGGTTTGGCGCGGCGCCGGCTCGCTTCTTTCCCATTCTTTTTTCTTTCGGCAAGCGATAAGTCTGTATCGTATCGTTGGCGTCAGTGGTTCCACCAAAAGTTGACGCTCACTCGCTTCAACAGCCGCTGCAGAACATTGGCGGCAAGCCAAAGCCAAGTTCGCTGACACGCCCCATTGTCCACAGCGAACAGGACTGTAATCTAGTTGGATTTGACTTCCATTTCCCATCCACTGCATATCTGCATAAGGTTGCGTTGCAGTTGGGTTCCTAATGTTCATGGTGGCCAAGGTTGCCGTTATAAGGGGGATTTTCAGGCCACTTAGCGCTTTTTCGAAGCCATTTGTATCATTTCAAGGGAGAGTGGGAATAAGGGTGAACCAAAGAAGTACAGTTTGTTTTTCCTGTGCGACTCTATGGAATGCCAAGAAGGGATGAAGCTAAAAGGCTAAAAGCTAAGCTGTGCTATTGAATGGCGAACTCGGCTAAAGAAGAGCTCTACTTTTCGGTAAAGGATTCGGGCTGTTTTAGGACCCGTTCATTTTTTACAGAGGGAAAATCCTGATATATACGATTGCAAGGAAACAAAGCTTACAAGTTGCAAAACTTTGACATCACGGGAATTCGAACCATTCGAGCTACTGTTCACCCTTTTTGGCATCCCAGATGCGCGGCGAGAAAACGCTCCACCTCTGTGTACAGTTGGTATCATCGTGATTAGGCGGTGCGGTTTCAGGAGGGCTGGAATGAGCCTATTGGCGGCCTGCCACTGATTTTTTTCCTACTAAATCGATCGCTCACCGATCACTATTGGCAGAGCGAGGCACCAGGGAAGATCACTCCGCCCCTTCTTACACCGCCCCGACTGATTGCAACGTTATCAACTGTATGTTCCCTACTGCATGCAACAAGTTATTTGGAGAAAGCGCTCCGTGACCTGACTATCCCTTGGTGGCTGCAGCAAAAGCTAAAAGGGCTAGACAATCAGAGCACCTGTTTTCTCTGTAGTGTGAGGGGGTATTCATACAGCCCATGTCTCCTTCTTACTCATCTATTTCCTGGAGTGAGCTAGAGCTAAAATAAGTTGGCCTATGCTCCTAAAGACGTCGACTACGGTGTAGATCGGGGATGTCCAATGTCCTTGCCGAGGAATATTGGTTAAATTGAAAATACGGGTGACAAGTGATGCTCAGCTGCCAGGTCGTCCAGTGCACATGCGAAGATCGATGACGGCAAGGACTGCCGTTCTCAAAGATGAGCATTACCGTACCTAACGCTCATCTCAGCCCTCCAATAATCCGCGAAATTTCGTTCGACCATGACATATCGGCGATGGCGTATTTTGTAATGCCACACGCGAAAGTCAGATTTGCTATTTATAAAATTTAGGCATTTATATCGGTTGTATCTAATTACAGCACA
>MU912479.1:2477-13420 GCA_036418165.1 Cooperia oncophora
GATCTTTACTAGGGAGGTCGTTCAGGACGTGGAGCGCTTTTTGAAAACGGTTTTTTGCATGATGTGGGGTCACGTGCATGGAGTACCAAACTGGTGTTCATTTTTCCTGAACGCCTCTGGGAATGCCAAAAATGGAGTGAAAAAGAAGTCCATGGAAACCGACTGTTTTTGAGCCTGAATGGGCTCTAAATCACTCGCAAGTTCGGCCAGCTGCTGCCTATAGGGTCCTTATAAAGGTTGTACTGGTATCGATGAGAAAAGTAGTCGCAATGGGGTCTTACTTGTGGCACGTAGTTAAGAGTCGACGGCTAATTGGATGGGCTCTTAAGCAAAGAATGGTAGCTGAGGCCAACGATCGATGCCTATGTGATAGCATGTAGGATTTCAAGCAGACGTTGGGAAGCTTTGAGGATGATGGTTCGACTCCCCTCGGCTTGCACGTTTTGCATTTTTTATTTTCCGTTGTTGTCGCTTCCATATACGTCTGTTAATGAATTTTACTCGGATATCTGCCATTTATAGGCACATCCTAAATAGTTATAGCCCGTAGTCGGTGCTATTCAGCAATTTCGATTTCACATACCATTAAGCAAGAACTTGTCTGAAAGTTGAACGTTATCCCTGATCACGACTATGGCATTGACTTTCAGCTCTAGTGCCATTTATCCCCAATTTGGAGCCACGTCTTTCTCCCACTGGAGTCGCTATGTACATTCGTTTGAGGGACTTGCAGGGCCATTCTGACGCCAGATTGGGTTGACGTCAAGAATAAGTGTCAGAATCGTGATCAGGACACACGATTACCCCCTAATGGCAAACTTTCAGCGCCTTTTTTTTGACTTTCTGAGTTGTGCGCATTGGCTTATGATCAAGAGATCATTTGTTGAGTGTACTTTTTGCTGTTATCCGAAACCCTATTCAGATGGTACGGAGACAAAAATAGCAACACCATAAACTGGCCATAGAAAAATAACAACATGTTTCCCATCATTCTCCAGGTGCATTTGAAATAAGTGAAAGATAATCGCTGAGGCCTTTTCTCATTGTAGGGAGGACGACATTTGGTTGAGGAGCCTTGCGGTGGGTCACATATGTCAGGATGGTTCCACTTGTTCTGCGGCACCCGGCATCGCCAAGTATGAATGGACTTAATGAAGCACGCAAATCCGCGATCACGGCCTGCAGCGGCACACCCGTCATCGCTACGTCATCGCAGATCCAAAGTTGTGGGTCTCCGGTCATCACTGTCGACCAAATGGTCGGTCTATCACAACTCAAAAAAGTCAAAAAAATTTTTTTGGCCGAAAGTTTGCCTATAGGGGTAATCGATGGTCCTGATCACGATTCTGACACTTTGACGTCAACCCAATCTGGCGTCAGAATGGCCCTGCAAGTCCCTCAAACGAATGTACATAGCGACTCCAGTGGGAGAAAGACGTGGCTCCAAATTGGGGATAAATGGCACTAGAGCTGAAAGTCAATGCCATAGTCGTGATCAGGACACCGTCAGCTTCGAGCAAGTTTTGACTATGGTATGTGAAGTCGAAATTGCTGAATAGCACCGACTACGGGCTATAACTATTTAGGATGTGCCTATAAATGGCAGATATCCGAGTAAAATTCATTAACAGACGTATATGGAAGCGACAACAACGGAAAATAAAAAATGCAAAAACGTGCAAGCCGAGGGGAGTCGAACCATCATCCCCACGCTCAACGTCTGCTTGGAGAATGACTCCATGCGTATCCACTAGGCATCCGATTCGTTGGCTCAGCTACCATTCGTTTGGCTTAAGAGCATTCAACTAAGTCGTCGACTTTACTATAGTGCCACAAGTAAGCCTCTTGGCGACTACGTTCCTCACCGATACGCAGTACAACTTTATAAGGCCGCCTATAGGAGCAGTGGGCCCGAGTGATTTAAGAGCCCATTCAGGCTCAAAACAGTCGGTTTCCATGGACTTCTTTTTCACTCCATTTTTGGCATTCCCAGAGGCGTTCAGGAAAAATGAACACCAGTTTGGTACTCCATGCACGTGACCCACACATCATGCAAAAACGTTTTTCTAAAAAGCGGCTCCACGTCCTGAAAACGACCTCGCTAGTTAGAGTTTTACCTTACGTAGTTTATGTCCGAGTGAGTAGAACGAGGGACTATAAACGAGGTTTTCAATGATACTCATTGTCAGAATAGAAAACTACAATAGAAAGGCCCGGTTGAGTAAAATTGCCGAAATGTACTATTGTTTAGGTCAGTATGAACAGTCTTCATTAGCCGATGCGACATTTCTCAGCGCCAAGGAAGAAAAGATGCACCCTCTTTACAGACGCTGGGCATCACGGATCAGCTGCAAGAAAGAGAAGGTCCCGACAAATTTACGCACAGGAAGCAGTCGCCAGCACCACAGAAAAAAAAAACTATGGAGAAATCCTCAAAATACATGAGATGGCAACACTCTGCGGACTAGATTCCACGGACATGCTCCTTTTTATGTGCTGCAAAGGCGATAGTCCTGCGCCTCAGGCTACTATCGTTCCTTTGTTTTACGTACTGCTGATACGCAGTAAAAGTGAAATAGTGAACAAAGTGTCAAAAACTTACTCGTGACGGAAATAGCTTTGAATTTTTGGTGGGCGAGGACGAACATGAGGGAAGGCGTTCAGCAGCTGCCACTATTGGCTGGCAGCATCTTCGGGCATGTACTGCTGGTGGCGCGAAAGTAAGATATTCTTAGGGACCAGACTACTTGCACAAGGAGGGACGCTTACGAATAGTCACAAGGGAGGTCGTTCAGGGCGTGGTGAGCTTTTTCAAAATGGTTTTGTGCATATTGTAGGGGCACATAGGACCAGAAAACTGAGGTTCATTTTCGCTGCGCGCTTCTAGGAAGAAAAACGTAAAAAATAGGTCGACGGTTTGGATCCCACCGAGGGCAAGATTTTGCTTTTCTACAATTTTTTATTTTTTGGGTCCATGTTTGTCTAAATACTTTGTCCCAACAAAGACATTTACGATAAACTGAACAATCCTATTTTTGAAGGGCGAAACTGCTTTTCTTTCATTAGTATTCACTCTTCGGCGCCATGCTGGCTCCACATTTAAGCCCCACATTAAGTGTGTTGATCAGCAATAAATAAAAGTTTGTATTTGGAGAAGTGGCTGGAAAACACCTAACATCCACTGCCCTTTCACAGTTCTGGCTAGTAAGCAAACAAAATAGTCAAGTAACTTCGTGACAAGGACAAGGTAGTCAAGTACCTTCGTGAAATAAAAACGTCAACGTTTGATGAAAGAAAAGGAGGAAAAGGACAACACGGCGAACTTCCTTGATGCATGACCGGTCAGCTTGATCAAGTAATGCAGAACAAAACTTAAAAACGTCATCCGGCTGAAATACCCTTGCCACTGGACCAAAATAATAGCAGTAGGAAAGTGTTCTCACAATCAAAAATACATCAGCACATTGGTATGGTACTCTTGCAGTGTACTTCAGCTTCACTAACGGCCGTTTCTCATATCACTTTCCTTATCATACTTACGAACAGACATGCAAACAGTGCGTGAACTGACACACTTGAAACACTATCCTCAAAAGAATTAGAAATAAAGCTTTCGCCGTTGATCAATATCTTTTTGGGATGTGGCACGCTTGTGTGTAGCATGCTAATCATGATATACATACAGCCACTCTAGTACTTTGAGGATTGCGAAAGGAAGAAAATCGATATTGTCAATGGCATTTTTGATACCATCGAAGAGAAGTCCTTCAAAATGCATTATGAAACGAAGGGTAACCAGGGCAATCTGAACTGGAATTCCCATCCAAAATTCATCACACCGACTAAACACTAACACTAATCAAAGGTTCGCGCGTACTTTGAAGGATGACACATGAAATGTTTATCAGAGAATCTAGAAAGGAGAAAATTCATAAGAATTGACCCAAACAGCTTCTTCGTCTACAACTGAGCAAAGGTTCTGGTATTTTCAGCTGTGGTAACCAGAATATACTATTCTTACCACAGCTACTGCTTCGCAAACAGTCAAAGTACGCGCGAACCATTTGATTAGTGTTAGTGTTTAGTCAGTGTGATGAATTTTGGATGGGAATTCCAGTTCAGATTGCCCTGGTTACCCTTCGTTTCATAATGCATTTTGAAGGACTTCTCTTTGATGGTATCAAAAATGCCATTGACAATATCGATTTTCTTCCTTCAATCGAATCATCCGTTTATACAGTTTAATACAGACAATCGTTTTAATACAGTAAAGGACCATAAGAAAGAGGTCCTACCTTTTTTCTGGTGATCTGCAAAACTATTGCATGACTCTTTTATTTCAGGCACATTTCCTTCACCACTATAAGTTTCGTCTTTTTGATAAACCAAAGAGGCTTCCAAAATGCTGTCTTCCACTAACTCTGCTGCTAATTTTTCAGCAAAATCGTTGATGCACTGATATCGAACTGAAACAACTGCAAATCTAACTGTATCAGATAGCAATTACATAAACTATTGTAAAACTTTAAAGACTCCATATAAGGGCTGCAATCAACAATTATGTAGGAATCGACGAGCCTAACCTGTTTCCGAAGCGGTGTCAGAAATATCGCACATCGTAGTAAGTCATTTTTGCATGAGCTCAAGCTCGCTCTGCAAGAGGTATTTTTACATTTCACATAGGAAACGACTAACTTCGAACATGCGTTGCACCATAGCATTGAACTTGTCACGTAAAGAGATAACATCATTACTGGACGTACAATTAGAATCTGTAAACCAGACTTCTTTCAGCATGCGAATGTTTATCTAGCTCGTTGCGGATGAAGGGGCGTGTCAGGCTCTATGAGTGTGCCCCGGCTCCAAACCCGTTCTCTGCCAGCTGCTGAAGCGGGCACGAGACTACACTCGATAGAAATCGAGTGATATTGACGATATGATACACTCCTGTCATTTGCTCGCTTCAACAAGCGCTTCAACAGTGGGGACGGGTTTGGCACCGCGCCAAACTCATTCCGCCCGACACGCCCTTTCATCCGCAGCGAACTTAACAATAACAGCTGATAAGAAAGCTTTGATGCAAGCGCGATTTCCTTTTTTAACCAATTCCGTACCGCGGCGTTTTCGCAAAAACGGGCGCCTGTGGCCGACGCCCTTTTATCGACGCGACTCGTGGCGCGCCGAGTATAAACAAATGTGATTTAATTCATGCACATATGCTATAAAAATATTGTATATACTTCACATTGTACAATACTTTTATATGCATCAGTATGATAAGTAAAACTGAATACTATTACGTGTTAAAAAAGATGAGCCGAAAAAATGCAGCAGTTGCTAAAAAGATTTATAAAATCAAAAAGGATTGGAAATGGGGCGCAATACGTTTACAAATTGTTCAGTTGCTCTATTTTGCGACCTTTTAGTTCGGTCACAACCTTAGTTTTGGCTTTACTGGTTACAAAGAAAAAAGCAAAGAACATAGTAGCTGGAGAATTTCCTAAAAAATGTCGATAACTTAGCTCTAGCTGGATCCTACAATTTCCCCTTTTCATATTTTCTTCCAGAAGGCTTCAGAAATATACCGACCCACTTGGGTCATGGAACAATGCTAAATAAGTTTAAACGAAGCGTGCTGCACCATGTGCAGCACGCGGCCATACAGAGAGAAATGAGCATGCAGCACGCGCTCGCGCCAAACATTTTCGCTTGAAGCGAATGATATTGGCGTCCGAGTGTCGGGCTTTTTCAAAATCACGAGCAGAACCCGGCCCGGGTTCCAAAGACGCCACCAACGCCAGATGCCAATAGCGCACCACGCATTTTGTCGCCTAGCGAGTTCGGGGGAAGGGAGAGAGGAGGGTAAAGCTATACAGCCTCAGAAAACAAACGTAGCAAACCTGGTGTTTTGAAGTGCGTTGGCGCCAGACGGCTTCCTCTCACTTGTGGTTACATTCATGCTAGAGGTAAAGCTGCACCAGCAATGGGAATCCTACTTACATCAGCGTCGTGGAAAAAATTCCGGTTTCAAAGACAAAGTTAAAAGGAAATGGGGCCGTCAAACCCAATTCCATCGGAGAGCGCTGAATTCAGCGAACGGATTGGTACTTTAACCTCCCACAACTATATGAACTTGAGAACTCAGTCTCGCTCTTGAGACTTTGGATTAATCCCTTTTTTACCTCCAAAGAAACCTTTGAAGGATACCGCGACTATTCAAGCATGTTTACTCGGTAATTTTGAGCAAAAGCGACAACAAACAACCAACAAATTTGCCCTCCTGTCAGTTGCAGTGCCCATAAATCGACATGTCATCTAAAACTGAACACAAGGGAAATCGACAGCGTGGGAAAGCTCTCACGCTCAGATCCGAGAACTCGAACTCCTCGAATCTAACGCTATCTGATGGGATCGAAATCGCCTTAATGGATCAACAAATGAAGAAAGTGTCTACATGAAAATAAATTGCGAAAATGCTCCTGCTAGATCAGTAAGATGCGGAACTAGGTTGATGGTTGGACTCTTAAAGAATTCTGAACACTTCCTTTCTTTAACAAGCAGTCTGCGCAATGTTCTGGGGTGGCTCGGTTTAGTAGTCGTCACCGTTTAGAGGGGGCGTGCGGGACCTATTTTTATCTTATTCTTTGAGCTAATTCCCCGGTTCGCCGAATATCCAATTCTCCGAGATATGGATGGAAAGCTTTGCCCTCCCCAAGACACGAACCTTGACCTCGCGCTTTGATTCCCGTCACGGAGATATCCTGGTTCGACTAATGGCTAGACAAGCATTTCTCCTAACTCAGCATTCCTGATGAGTCATATCGCGAATGAAGCCTTGAACGCAGTCTTCTGAAGAACACATTATAAATCAGCATGTCTGCTGCAATTAGTCAGATAGTAGAGCGAAGAACTACTGAGAAACCCAATCAAAAGAAGACTTTGACATCCTGGATTAAAAAAAACTGATGCATCGCGTGAATTATTTTCATCCTAAATTCCTCGCTCTTATGAAATGAGGACGTCAAGAGCCACCGATAAGCACAAGCATGACTCTACTCTACTCTTGATTCTAATTCTCCTACTTGTCATAACACCGACTTGACACGAAAATGCATCCGTATAAGCATATCTGGCAATTTAACATGCAAAGGCCTAATGACAGCGATAGAAACTGGCGCAACAATTCAGATGTGGAGAACCGCTCCGCTTCTTCATTTCCGTTTACGAAAAGCAATTAAATAGAAGTGTTGAGTCAGAAGTAAGTAGATCGGGACGGAAGTAAATCAAAAACGTGTTCTGTTCCGAAACAAAAAAATAGCATGCACGTATACCCATGAAGTACCGTTATTCAAAGACACCTCACAAAGCATCGGACAACTGCAGCAGAACCAGATGAACCACAAAACAGCAAAGCAACAAAGTATAAAAGCAAGTACAACCTCCACAACGAGAAAAAAACTAGCACGAGTTTTGGAGTAGGCGTCAGTCTCGACAGTTCATACGTAACCTGCGCTAAACACCATACTGTACGCCATTTACACATCCGCACGCCCGGTTACAGTATGGTAAGGCCGCGTTCATACATGATGCAGAAATGCCGAACCACGGAATGTGCAGAACTGCGGAACTTGCAGAAAAAGAAAATATGTCTATCGATTTCAAAAACCGTGGAATATGCAGTCGTGCGGAATCTGCAGAATCTGCAGATTCTGCATTTCTCCCAATTCCGCACGACGGCAGGGAAGAACCAATCGATCCCTATCAATTCTTTGTCCGTCATTTCTGCATGTCGGCAAATTCCGCGGAATTTGAAGAAATGCAGTTTTCAGATCGATACGTATATATTTCCTTTCTGCAAATTCCGCAGTTCAGCAGTTCTGCATATTCCGCATTTCTGCATCATGTATGAACGCGGCCTAACTTCTGTGGGCGAACAACCAGGTTTTGGGCGAGAATAATAGTATAGATATCGATCTGGCGTTTTTAGCGCCGATCGACACCTACACTATACTTTTCGCTCAAAACGCTAGCATTCCGCTGAGAAGATTCAAAACGCTAGGTCGATAGCTAACTTTCCTTTCGCCCAAAACGCTCGAAACGCTCGAACGCAGACGAGAATCAGCAGCTTTAGTGATTGAATGGCACTATGCACAACTTTTCTCCTCATTTCAGCACCACTCCTAGAATGCCTAGAGTAGTTCAGGTTTCAACTGCGAGCTTATTCTTGAAGCTGTGAATAGGGCTGACTATGGATCTCGTACTCGTACTGTATTTCGTTCAGAAAAACTATGCTTGATCATTCCTCGTATCGCACGAAACCAACAGGAAGCAAGCAGGCAGTGGTAACCACACGACAAAGGAGGCTATACTGTCATCAGAACCATATACACGTTTGGCGCGGTGCCAGACCCGTTCTACACCAGTTGTTGAAGGAGGCAAGTGACATTACTGTATCATATCCTTCGTACATATACTTCAGCCGGACCGTCTGTGTGACCGTCCTGACGTCCCTCGTTTCTGACTCTGTCGAGTCGTGTCCAGCCGCAGGCCCATCTCAGCATCCTCATTTCAGCTGAGTGGAGCTGCATGGTTCTTGCAGATGGGCCAGCACTCACTGCCGTAGAGCATTGTAGGCCTTACCACCTTCCAATACACCTTGCTCTTGAGGGTTCTCGAGCACCGCTGGTCGCAGTAGAAGCATGCGGATTCCTTCTATTTCATCCAGGCTGCATTGTTTCATGTCTTTACCGCCTGCCCACACTGCGATATCGCTCCCCAGGTACTTTAATTCCTCGACCGTTTCGAAATGTTCGTCGTAGCGGTCTACGAGGCACTGCTCGATGCTCAGGAACATGATCTTCGTAGTCGGAGTTTATTTCAGCGAGCATCCTCCCACCGCTGCTGCGTTTTCCTAAGGTTCTTCTCTGCTGTCCGCTATCAGGGCGATGGTCAGCGTAGAGGATGGTTTATGAGTTCTTTTGCCATGACATCTAGAGTCAGGAGGAAGAGGAACGGGCTGAGGGCTGATCCTTGGTGTACCCCAACCGTAATGTCCTCCTTCGTCAAGCCGTGCGGGGTGCGTACAGCTGCCTTGGCCCCATCGTACCTGTTCCACACCATGGAGACCAGGTGTCCTGGAGAGTACCGTTTTCTGAGCGCTCTTAAGGTACTGGCCAAGGAAGACGGTAAAATGCTTTTTCTAGGTCCAGGAAGGCTAGGTAGCAGGGTCGCCGCTTCTCTCGGTACTTCTCCATCAGCTGTCTGGCGATGAAGATGGCATCACTGGTGAACCTATCGGGCATGGAAGCCGAACTGCTCCTTCATGCCCGATAGGTCCAACCTAAAAAATGGCACCATTGCAGCTCTTCACAGTCTTCACTGTGTGGATATTCTGAGTAGCGCAATGTCGGACCTTACCCAGGAATGAGACGAACTTGTCCCCTTCTCGGCCTTCCAGCTTGTCGTACAGGGCGTCCATTTCCGTATTCTTGGCCTTAGCAACGGCCGCCTTAGCGAGTCGCTTGCAGCTCTTGTAGGCAGCGAGATCTTCTGGGCTCCTTGTCTTTTGTTGACGTTTGTAGATCCCTCCTTCCTCTGCTTAACGATTCCCTGAGACACGAGCTGGACTAGAGGAAACAAGGCAGCGTGGTTCTTGGGGGGTCGTGGACTTCATCGTTCCGGAACCACGCTGCCTTGTTTCCTCTAGTCCAGCTCGTGTCTCTCCCAAGACTTCCTTTGCCCACTGTGGGATAAACTCTGTTGTTTTGGTCGAAGGTCTCCCAGAATGGCACGTGTGTCTGGTAGCCCAGCCACCAGTATTGTTTTGACAGGATCTATATCCCACCCCTTGCATTTTCCACCACCGGTTCTAACCGTCGTCCTCTTAGGAAGGTCTGCGGCAGTGTCTGCCAGGAGGGAACTGTGCTGGAGTCCCAGCTCTTCGCCGGGCAGCATCTTCATGTCCTTTACAGTCTTGAGAGGCGATCATGATACGACCACATGGTCGATTTCCATTTATCCCCCTCCACTGCTGTAGATCATCTTCTGGGCGAAGAAGGTGCGGTCGTGGGCTGTGGCTAGGTCAAGGATCCGTTCTCCCTCAGCGTTCTTTGCTCCTATTCCTTGCCTCCGTGCACCCTTTCTAGACCCCTTCTGTCACTACCGACATGGCCATTCAGGTCACAAGCTGTGATCAAGCCTCTGGAATAGATCTTATAGTCTCGTCCAGATTCAGCAGTCACCCTAATCGATTTTATGCTAGCCCAGATAAAACCCATCCCTCTCCAGCTCAGAACAACCAGATTGCAGTGCGTACACGGTCACCATTGTCCGGTATCCTCTTTGGTTCTCACAGCCATGATCAGATCACTGATTCCGCTCACAGAAGAAGTAGTCCTTGACGGATTCTACTACCGCTATGACCACACCATTAAAATTTGTTGTCTACTCCATTATAGAAGAGTTTGACTCGTTCTCCAATCTCGCGGATCTTCGCTCCCTTCCATAGCATTTCCTGAGGACATTGATACTGCTGCGTCTCATGAGGTCGGCAACCTCTCGAGCTTACCGGCAATCGATCCCACGTTGAGTCCTAGTTCAAGCTAGTTTCTGTGGCCGAGGTCGTCACAGAACTGGGCCTGCGCACCACTTCCGGGTGACGTCCTAGCACTAACACTGATACTTCTGCGACCTTCAGTCATGCATGTTGTGACAGGGTTCTACCATCAGCCGGCCTGTCTGCCTAGGTTTAACGCTGATAACGTCACCATTTTTGCAATTTTTGCAAGACATGGTTTAATTTTTACAAGACATGGATTGTGCCTCGAAATCGAAATCAGTGTGTGCAGCAGTGTTTGAATACAAAACACTAGACTATATCTCTTCATTATACCAACATGAAAGAGAAAAGGTGAAGGGAACTTGACGAGAGTGAAGGAGACAAT
>MU912479.1:14347-40245 GCA_036418165.1 Cooperia oncophora
CATTTCCTGAGGACATGGATACTGCTGCGTCTCATGAGGTCGGCAACCTCTCGAGCTTACCGGCAATCGATCCCACGTTGAGTCCTAGTTCAAGCTAGTTTCTGTGGCCGAGGTCGTCACAGAACTGGGCCTGCGCACCACTTCCGGGTGACGTCCTAGCACTAACACTGATACTTCTGCGACCTTCAGTCATGCATGTTGTGACAGGGTTCTACATCAGCCGGCCTGTTTGCCTAGTTTAACGCTGATAACGTCACCATTTTTGCAATTTTTGCAAGACATGGTTTAATTTTTACAAGACATGGATTGTGCCTCGAAATCGAAATCAGTGTGTGCAGCAGTGTTTGAATACAAAACACTAGACTATATCTCTTCATTATACCAACATGAAAGAGAAAAGGTGAAGGGAACTTGACGAGAGTGAAGGAGACAATCAAGAGTGGGCCATCACATAATGATTACTCATTACTGCATCTCTCCTCCTTTTTTCCTTCTTTCCCTCCGTTCTTTTTTACTACATTTCCTTCCTTTATAGGCAAAGCCAGACGATGCGAAGAGGTAATAACTCGCCCGTCGGCTGGCTGAACTAGCAAGGTAAGGAAGACCCGTAGTGGGAGGAGACGTGGGTAACAGATGCTCTGTAACACTCGGCAACCCTTATCGTTCGCGCTCCATCCCTAACTTGATCGGGGAAGGATTACAGACGCAGGGACGGTACCCCACTCCTTCCCAGTAAGTACAGCGCTAAAACCGGAGCTTTAAATCTGCATAAACTTCCGTCGAACTGCAAGAGCTTTTCCTCATCATACTGTCTTGTTAGATGTCTTTGGTCTGATAATCGCTGTTTAACGGCGCAGGGCGCAGTGCGAAATTATCACAGGTGTGCTGATTTATGGGCAAAAGTCAGTCCACGGACGGGAACACGCTGCTCGCGCTTCCCGTGCGGTTGCGTTATCCACTACTTGCCAGTGCCGCTCGTTACGTCTCAGTTCAATGACTATTTGTGAAGCGGCCTTGCAGCACCCATACGCTTAACACGTTGACGACAATCGCGTTTTGCGGGAAAGCGCCGCGTGGGACAATGGCGTGTTTTCGCATGCGTCCGCTTTGAGCCACCGGTGGCTCATATTGTCCCTCGTGGACCACTTTTTTGCCGCTATGTCAAATTTCGCAAAATGATTAGTCAATCGTGCAGGGACTGCTATTTCAACCATCCTTGACCCTACTGGATGCCATCTCATGCCCCGCCCTCTGCGATCACGCCCACTTTTTAGCGCGATCGTGATTTCCAAAATGTGGCCGCTGGTGCCTGATGGCGCCAACCCTGGAAGGCAACGATATTCGTGACAAGGATGTCAAATAACCTAGCTATGGAGGTTTCTATCGCATTCGGTGCCAAAAAGACTGCTAGCGCCGAAATGGCGCCTACTGGCGCCATATGGCGCCAACGACAAATAAGATCTCACGTTCATGATCAAAGCCCCGCGCAGTCCCTGCAGCCAAGGTTTCGTCCAAAAAGAACTGTTTTTGGAGGTTTCTAAGCGGGGGTATTCTGGATGGTTCTGCCGCAGCAGTAGTAGTCGAAAATTCAGTATTTCTGAACTCAAAATTCCATGCAAGCAGCAACATTTTCCTTGCTCGTCCCCGTTGGACATTCATCTCTCACAGGTTATACGAAAGCAAGAGAAAGATCGATTGAGACTGCCGGCAATTAGCCGAAAAGTGATGGAGAAGAAAGGTCTCGTGTGCACGACAGATGAGCGGTCGGTGTATGTGGTTCTCTGGCCGGGGCCCTTCTATATCTTTACTACTCAAACGCTGCACTCGTCTGTCTGTTGTGAACGAGCGCTACCAGCTCAGCACATTCTTCTATTACTGCTTATTCACTGCTTCGAGTCTACAGCTAGCCAAATTCCGTTTTATTCCTAATTATTCACTTTATCATCGGGACGCCCGTTCACCTCTTGATTGATCTGGTCACACGCGGAGATCACGCACGTCGGGTCGTTTTAGCAGGTCTATTGTTCCAATTTTCTTTTATTTTTACGTGAAAATGGACACTCCTAGCCGCGTCGTTTTTAAAGGAACTAAGCGATCCTGTCCCTCGAGTTCACCGTCATACCCTGCTTCGAGTCTACCCTGTTTGGAAGATGCTATGAGGGAGGTCAATACTTCCGCATGGTTCCTGATTGTGTCAAGAATGCGTTCAACTCTCTGATCCATGAGCTCATCGATATTAGGGAAGAGCGTGACAAGCTCCGTCAAGAAAATTTGCTTTTGCGTCAGAAACTTGGTAGTTACCCCCGATGTTCCATTGAGTGAGTCTGAACCTAAAGTAGAACATTCAACTACCTCTTCGCCTGCCATTATTCCTGATTGTACTGAATCTGAACGGCTTGTTATAGCAGGTGTTCCGAAGCTTGACTCTGTTGTTAGAAATAGGTTGTTCCACGATTATAATAGTGTGCTTAACATTCTAGCTCACTTAGATATGGAATGCTTACCCGTCTCAATTTACAGATTAGGCCATCAGAACAAGAATAGATAATTGAAAGTTGCAATGCCTCGCTATTTCCAGCGACACCAGTGCGACGAGCCCCCCTCTTCGCTCTTTCCCTGGGAGCTCCTTTTCAAGGGAGTCCCTCTCGAAACCAGAGAGAGTGAAAGAGAGAGCGGCGTCGAGAAGAGCGTCGCTCAAGCTCAGATCTTCCTCATACTGCCAGCCATGGCCGAAGTTTTTTTTTCACAGCCTAACTCCAACAATCAGGGAAACTGAAGCCTAGTCTCCGGTATTTTGCAAATGTTAATGATCAGCAGAGATCCACTTCGTTTTTTCATTTATCTGTCTTCTATGCAAACATAAGATCGTTTCCTAAAAACTGCATTTCTCTTGACCTGGTTGCCGGAGGTAGGTACGATTTATATCTCTTCACAGAAACTTGGCTCAAAAAACATCACTCATTATCCTCTATGGAAGCCGTAGAGCCAGGGGTGGAGTGGCAATTTGATAAGAAAAACTATAAACCACTCAGTTATCTTTTGTGAGACTGTTCCACAAGGGTGCGAAATTCCGACGGACATTGCCACCCCTGAATTTCGCTTTCGTATTATTAGCATACACCACCGTCGACCTCATCCACTATTACTGAGCAGTTAGCCAAAGCTATCAGCGATCTAGCGGCTGCGGCAGTCCCGGTAATTATAATAGGTGATTTCAATCTCCCAGAAATCAAATGGGATCGATGGAACGATGTCGAAGAATCGCACCACCCTCTTGCTGAAACTTTTGCTTCGTATGGTTAAAAGCAATTTGTCGCTGAATAACATGTGATAACTCTAGAAAAATATCGTTCTTGTTATCTCATATGTACCTCATTTTTCTATAACAACAGGTCACACACTTATCTCAGTTTTAATAGTTGCTCATTCGTCTCTCCATTAACATGTGTAACTTATAAAAATACAGTTACTTTTATCTCGCATGCACCTCGCACTTGTACATCAACAGATTATATTATTGTAGGCAACTTCATGAATGAATTATGCCCTCCCAACTAGCTTACTATCTCTTTTTCATGCTACTTTAAGAAGAAATAAACAATATTAAACAGCTCATTCATTCGTATAGCACACAATGTATTTATTCGCCCATCGCACCTTCCACACCAAACTCACCTATCTCTTGGAACATCGAATAATTGTAAGCAAAGGGATGAGCTACATCAGCCTCGAAACTCTGTATCGATTCGAAGAAAATTGTGAGTTGCGCGTGAGATTGCGAACAACAATATGTACTGTATTCTTGTACTTGCTAAGAGTAATTTAAAAGAATAAGCATGCCGACGTCTTCTACCGGAACGAATTTGGAGGAGGGTCGAGGGAGATTTGTGACACTATTCGATCTAGGGCAAAAGCCACTCTTTGTGCGAAATACGACCGACTTTTGCGATCGCTTCAGGAGAACTCCAGTAGTGACAGTGATAACAACTTCTACCGACCACCGCTTTACTAACGATAGTGCTCAAAATGACGATCAAACGGCAAGAGTCACTGTTCTAGGCGGCGCTCAGCTTTCTGCTAATGCCTTGAGTTTCCTCAGTCTCGGACCATCGTTTGCACCAGCTCAGAACATCAATGCAGTCACTTTCCGTAAGGTTGTGGGTGGATTACAGCGGTTGAGAGATCTACTGAGGTACAAGAGCAGGCGCGATAACAACATGCAGACCTCCTTGGCTCCTAATCAGAGACTGCTACCTACTGTACCATTCCCACGTACTATCTATAAAGAACCCGACCCAGTAGTCGAGTCGGATGTGAAGTTCAGAATCTTAGCATCAGGTGTGCTGAACACACTTCATCGATGCAGACGGCTTCACCATAACAATATGACTTATGAACAATGGCAAGGGTTCAGAGAAGTACGTGAGCTGAGATCGAACGGTACAATACGTGTCTCTGTTAGCGACAAAGGTGGCGAGTTCGTCGTAATCCCACAGTCATTAGACCGTGAAATAACCGAACTCCATCTGCAGGACTCATCCGTTTATCATCGCGCCACCGTTGAAGACTTCGTGAGCCAATGTAGACGCCTCAATCGTGTGTGTGGATGACGGTGGGTGGGAAGATCTGCCGGAATTGATGGAAAGTTTTTGACTAGGCTCAGACTTGACAAGCCTGCTTGTCCAGTCTTTTACAGCCTGGTCAAGACCCACAAACTCCTAACGATATGCTGTCAATGTCACCGGACACATATAAAATAAGACCTATCATAAGCTGCGTTGGTGGACCAACCGACCGGATATCATGGTACCTCAACACAATAGTGAGCCAGTTGCTGACCAAGATCCCCTCTCACCTGACCAACACGAGCCAATTCCTTCACCAGCTACACAATTCGAATTTCGGGACCGATTGTGTAGTGGAGTCGTTTGATGTCACTGCACTTTACACGAACGTCCAAAACGAACAAGCGCTACAGGCTTTGTCAGAGATGCTGGATATGCATGTTGCCGCTATTAACACCTTTGGACTGAATAAAGTGCACATCATGACTCTGGTTGAGGAATGCTTACGCTGCAATATCTTCAAATGGTCAGGACGCTATTACTTCTCAAGTCAGAGGTTTGGCAATGGGTCAGCGACTAGCACCAGTACTCGCGATCTGCTTTATGAGCAGAATTGAAGAACCAGTACTGAGTCGCTCTCCTTTGATGTACTGCAGGTACATCGACGACTGCTTCATTATAACATCAACACAATCCGAAATGGATGTTTCCGATTACTAAATGAGCAGTCGCAGTACATAAGGCTCACACGAGAAGTACCGAAACACGGTTGGCTACCATATTTGAATACGCAGGTGAAGCTGTCCAACGGCATTGCTAAAGTAAAATGGTACCGCAAACCTAGCTGTAAGAATATCCTGATTCACGCAACGTCTTCACATCCTGCTGCCGTGAAACGTGCAGTCATTAGGAACATGATCACGACTGCAACCAGGATGTGCACAGGCGAGGAAGAACGACAGGAATCAAGATCTCTAGCTTCGAAAGTTGCTAAAGAAAATGGTTATGCGGTACGAGCATATCGTAGAACATCGAATGCCAGCCTTCGACATGTATCACGCCAAGGGAAGCTACCCTTGTGCCTTCCTTTTATTTCCGATGACATCAGCACTGAAATACGTCGCAGTATTGTGAGAGCACAGTTGCAGGATGATGTTGTCTTGGTGAACATTCCCAACAGCAACATCAAACGCCAACTTGTTCGCAACAGACTGTACGACAGGCAGTGCATGACACCAGATTGCGTTATTTGCCCATATGGAAGGGTAGGAGATTGTGAAAAACTGGGGTAATTTATCAACTTGAATGCAGGGCTTGTAACAGCACGTACATCGGGGAAACAGGAAGGGACTTAGCTACTCGCGTCAAGGAACACCTAGCTGGGAAGAGGCGTGATATGATGACAACCCCTCTTGGCAAGCATAAGATTGAGGAGCATAACGGGAATGACTTTGATGTTAAGTGTACTATACTCGGGTACGAGACAGAGATCTCTTCCAGGAAAGCCCTGGAATCGTTTTGGATTTTTGCGAGAAAACCAAGGATGAACGGCCGAAACGAGTGTCCGTCAATTACAAATGAGTTCTTGCCGTTTGTATCAGAGTGCGAGCTACAGTAAGGGCGACGTGCACAATGACAATTTTGACTTATGTGACACGATGAGACTCTAGTGAGACTCATTCGTCCTTACTTACTACTGACACATAGCGTGAGCTAGGCTCCGCACGGTGGAACCTCGGTGAGTAGTGCGCAGTTATTACTGGGTTCTTCGGGGGCGTTCGGGACACGACGTCGGAAACGCTAGAGTGGGGAAGGCGCTTGATCGGGTAGGTGACAAATTGAAAGCTTCGAGCCATTTTCAGGCCTCTGAAGAAGACGAGAAGGTCGAAACGTCGGGCCAATAAAAAGGTTTCATCTAACAACCTCGTTTGGCAGAAATAAACACTCGAGATCATTTTAGTATTTGCTTCGAGATTCCGGTATGCATGCCACCTTTGATTCCTATTTTGAAGAGGTTATTTTCTAAATGTGATTACTCACGTGTTGCAAATTACCTTTTTGATATCTTATGGATCGAATCTTTCGAATCGGTTCCTACAGTGGAAGAAAAATACATGATGTTTCTGTCAATCCTCAATCATTCTATTGACACTTTCGTTCCTTGGGTCTAATGTCTATCCGAGCAAACCGAATTTGCCTCCCTACCTTCAGAACATGTTAGATCATAAAGAATGTCTCTTACGGTATGCCAAGCTTACCGGTGACTGGAATGAGTACAACACATTTTCTAAGAAGTTTACTGAGAGGCTGCTCAAATATAATAAAAACGTTGAAAAGAATATCATTCAGTCTAAGAGCACTCAACGCTTTTACAACTTCATGAGGTCTAGACTCCGCAAGAATCACAGTTTTCGGATTTGAAATATGAGGGCGAATTACTCTTGAACAAGGACAAGGCAAATGCTTTCGCCAATGAATTTAGCAAAACCTTTCAACAAGATGACAGCTGTCTTCCACCGTACTCTCACACAATTTCAAGCTCAATGCAAACCTTCCCCATTTCGACCCAAGCGATGTCTACAATCTTTTGATGAGGTGGCCATGCTCACACTCTATCACTCCGGACCATATTCCTTTCATATTTGTCAGAAACATTGCTCATGCTATCGCCTTCCCTCTGGCTTACATATTTAACCAGTCAATCATGTTTTCTCAAGTCCCCCGACTCTGGAAGCATTCATATATCACTCCTATCTAAAAAGTCACCTTCCTCGGACATTTCCAATTACAGGCCAGTGAGTATCACATCTCTTTTTGTAGACTTTTTGAGAAGCTTCTTAAATCTCATATTATTCGCCATCTTGAGTAGAACAAAATAATCCCATCTTCTCAGCATGGGTTCGTAGCAGGGAAATCCGTCACGACCAATTTGCTAGAATCCCTCAATGATTGGACAGCGGCTTTGGATGATAAGAAATGCCTCGATGTAATTTATTTCGATTTCACTAAAGCGTTTGACAAGGTTAGCCATAGGAAGCTGTTACACAAAATGGATAAGCTAGGATTTCATGAGAAAGTATACAAATGGATTGGATAATTTCTTACTGGAAGGACTTTCCAGGTTCATATTAACAAATCCTTAAGTTTTACAAAAACATAAACTCCTTACAAGATGCACATGCCCTGCAAGCTACTATAGATATGCTTGTTAAATGGTCCACTGACTGGCAAATCCCGCTTTCCGCGGCGAAATCTTTCCACATGCACCTAGGCCCTCCTTCAGAATCCCACCACTTATTTAATTAATAATGTGGAGATTAGAAAGGGTTAAGGAGGTCAAGGACTTAGGTTTTCTTTACAGTGACAAACTTGATTTTTCGGCACATCACAAGCACATTTATAAGAAGGCACTCCATCGTACCTATATTATTAGGTTGTCCGGAAAGTTCTCAGCGTTTTGTGTTACTATTTTTTGTACATTCATTGCTGATTAAAAACTCATTCTCCCTTGCGTCTCAGTAGTACATCCTGAAGAGAATTTTTTGCGCTATCTGATGGTATAATTGCCGTTTCACCATTGCTTGATAAACCCCCTTTTCCCAAGACTTTTTGAAGCATGTCAAAAGAGCAACTTCGGACGATATTTTTCTTCAACTACAAATTGGGTCAATCCGCAGTCGAGACAGCTCGACAAATTAACCAGGTGTGGGGGCCCAATAGTGTTGGAGAAAGCACCGTGCGACAATTACTTAGACTTAGTTCCTCCCGTGCTGTTGAGCACATCGGGCGACGAATTCTTTCCACTGTTGTCGGTCTTGCGCGATTTCCTCGGCCTGGTCCCTAGAAGCATTCATGATTCGCAAGTCATTTTCGAATGTACGTCTCCACGTGTTTCTGGGACGGCCTCGTGCTCGCTTGGCTCCTGGAGGAATCCAGAACATGGCCACTCTTGGGATTCGATGTTGTGGCATGCGCAATATGTGGCCAGCCAGTCGAAGCCTACGCCGTGCCACAATCACGTGAAGGCTGCTCATACCGCACCGTCGTAGAACTTCCTCATTCGTGACCCGGTCCATGTATCGTTCATGATTCGCCGAAGACATCGCTGGTGGAAGGCGTTCATTTTTTGGCGAGCTTTGGCAGACACTTTCCATGTTTCGCTTGCATAGAGTGCTGTGGGAATAACGATGGACGAGTAAAGTTTCATTTTAATGCTACGCGATATTGAGGACATTTTCCATATCGGCAGCAGTCGCCTGAACACAGCAGCAGCTTTTGCAAGTCGAGCCCGGACATCCGCTTCAGCATCTAGTGTGCGTGACCACGCTACCGAGGTAAGTGAACGTGTCGACATTCTCTAGCGACGCAGTGTCAACGTTTACATCCACCTGCCCGTTCATTCCTACGTGCATGACCTTCGACTTCTCAGCACTTATTCGCAAGCCAACCATGCTTGCTTCCTTACTGAGTCTCGTGGTGCTGTCTTGAAGTTTATCATTATCCTCAGCAATCAACGCAATGTCGTCGGCAAAGTCCAGATCTGTGAGACGGCCTTGGACAGGCCAATTGATGCCCGCTTCTGTGTTTCCCATCGCTCTTCTCATAACAAAGTCGAGGCATACATTGAACAGAATCGGAGACAGAATGCATCCCTGTCGTACTCCAGTGGCAATTTCAAAGAATGGTGTATAGCCGACATTCGTTCTAACACAGCACGAAGAGCTGAGATACAAGTTACGTCAGCTTCAGCCAGCACTTGTCAAAAGAAAGGGTCCGATTCTTTTTGCATGACAACGCCCGCCCACACGTTTCACAAATCACTATCCATAAGAACGAATTGGGGGTTGAAGTTCTACCTCACCCGCCATATTCTCCAGACCTTTCACCAACCGACTATCACCTTTTCAAACATTTTCAGAACTTCCTTGCTGGAAAATACTTCATCAATCAGGACCAGGCAAAAAAAGCCTTCGTGGATTTCGTGGATTCTCGACCACCCAGTTTTTTCTTTGATGGGATTTATCGACTGGTGTCACATTGGCAAAAGTGTGCTGATTCGAACGGTGCTTATTTCGATTAAATCCGATGAGTATTAAGAAAGTTATGATCGTTTAAAGTGAAACACTCAAAACGCTGAGAACTTTCCGGACAACCTAATTCAGGCCTGACAACCAATGGCGGTAAGGTCCTTAATCGCGCATATAAAACTTATGTTCGACCGTAGGTGGAAAATGGGACTGTCGTATTCTGCCCTCATAAGAAAAAGGATGTTGCTCTCGTTGAAAAGGTTCAAAACAATTTACAAGAAAAATACTTATCCGTCGCGGAGGTTTTCTGTATGCTAAGATTCCAAAAGCATCAGTAAGGAATAAGTACTTCGAACTTCCAACCCTCCAATCTCGACGTAACCTCTTTGATTTATGTGTGCTCTATAGGCTTCTAAGAAAGGAGTCCGCCATGAATTGCTCTTCTTTCTACACCCTCCTTCCGTCTATTACTAGGGGTGCTCAGCAAAAGTTGTCTTTTCCCAGACCTAAAACTACTCTTAGACGAAATTTCTTCACTGTTAGAGCAGGACTTGCTTATCTGCGCCTTCATAAGACCGCGTCCATCCACAAGGCTCTATGGCATCCTTTAGAAAATCGCTAGCTAAACAATGGTTTGCAGTGGAGTATTTTCCCTTACCATTGCCGATGTACGCAATTTAGTGGTATAGTATTTATAAATAGCATCTGTTCCTCTCGATCTGTTTATACTCAATACGTCGCATCTTCCTTTTGGGAACCACAGGTTCTACTTTCTTCACCACTGTTTATGCGGTTGTTGATGGTTGCGCTATATATTTTGTCGTGTTTGTTTCGTTTTTGCGCTATTTTCCCTTGCGACGCTGCGTTGCAACTAGTACTGCATGAGAATTTAAAATTAAAGTAGTGTGAGCACTATGAGAATTTCTCGATCTCAAATTGTCCCGATGTCCACTTTGCCGACCAACTCTCAATTATATATATGTTTATGTACCTGGACCTTCTCGGAGTTTGTTATCGGAGAGCGTTTCACTCGTGTACTAATACTCCTTTTTTACAGTTTTTCACAATGGCCGGATGGTAGGCAGCCACTCAGTCGAAACATTGCGCAAATCTTTAAAGCCATCCACACGGCATGACCTCTCCATTGTTAGTATTTTATATGTGTGCCATGGCGGTGCATCGATTTCTCTGCGAGTGGAGAGTAGACCGGTGCTGGCTGTAGGGTCATTGAAACGGGTCAGTAAACCAGTACTGTTACCCAAACATGTTGTCTGCATTTTTTCTGTGGCCATGCATCGCCCCTTTGGCGCGAGTTTCTGTTACTCTTTGGTCCAATCTTCTACTGTTCAAGGCCGCGTTCTTTTAGCGATGTCTCGCATATACTTGCATGCGGATTTCAAGAGTGGACCGCCTAGAGCGAGCGCGAGGAAGAACAGCTCCTGACGGACGCACACAACGACTTGCCCGAGATTCGGCCTGCAGAACTATGTGTCTTCCACTCCACAATTCTGACCTTCCATCACCGCATTTAGACCCATCGGAATGCCGCGACACTTCCAACCATTCTCCGACAGTCACAACTCCTAGCTCGGTAAGCCAAACTCCTGTTCATTCAGCGACTGCTATAGCCACACCAGCCGGCTCCGCCGGCATGACACCCGCGGCGCGGCCCTTCCTTCCTTAGACTACAGCGCCCACGGCTTCAGTCTGCAGCGACCGCGCGGCCTCCCGCCCCGCGCTCTTACGCCTTCTTGCGCCACATTTTCATTGGGATCCGCCGCAGTTATCAGGCTTCTTCTTCTACCTGAACAACTGTCAACTGTTTCAATCATTCTTTGAATAATAGCTATTCGCATCTGCTACTGGCTAACTTTTCACACTATGTCATTATGCTGTATGGAGTGGTGTTAAGAGCGTTGACTCAAGTTGCACAGGCTGGAAAAGCGCCGCGTATCTAATCGCAGCATTTGATCATACGAATGCAGATTCAGGCGCGCAATGGCAGCCGCCGCCCGCAAAGCCGAGCCGTATCACATAGACGTCTGGAGTGCCTGGAGTGCTCTTGAACCACTTGAGGAATTTTTAGGTCTGGCCCCGCTCACCTTGACGCATGCCCTGCCCACAAACACTATTGGCGCTTCGATGCTTCTCAACCTATAACCCCTCGCCTGACTTCCTAAACTACTTTTTCCCTCTGGTGTCTGGATGTGCTCTGGAAAGCGTTATTGCGCGAATTTTCGTCCTTAAGTTTTATGCTCCACCCCCTCGGCTGCAGGCTCGGCGCCGTACACATCCGGGGCCGACCGTGCCCCGGCACATTCTTACATCTGAATTCACTCGCTGGACCATTAATCACTTATATTTGCACCTATTCTGCAGTGATTTTAGGCCAACCAACTACGACTTGTCTTATACTGTTTCCTTCATCTCAAAATAGACGCCGGCCCATTTCGTGGGCGCCCAACACGCCGCGAACCTATGGTGCCACTCTTCGCAAAGAGGATATTCTTCTGTTGCATGCGACTTTTTCCTTGCGGCCTCCCGTAAACATTTTCCGGGTCTGATCGACCGTTTGACCGACGCTTCTGGGTCAGTGCCACTTACCATCTTCCAGCAGTACGCCCCGCCATTTCGCGACATGTCTCCATCCATCTTGGCCCCTACATGCCCCTCAGCGCAGTTGGTGCCAACCCACCTGCTAGTTTGCTAATTCGCACTCTTTCCAGTGCTTCTCCGAGCTGCTTCGCTAGCAAGTTATGGTGAATTTTCAGTCGTCACCGGGAAGCGTCGGCCATGCCTCAAGTACGCTCGCCCACTCTTAAGAGTGACGCCTCAGCCCAGTTTCGGGTGATCACTCCTCTATCTTGGGTCAGTTAGCGGCCTTTTCGGTTTGGAACCTTGACGTCTGGCACCTGTTATTCACTGCCGGATACTCTTGATGACTGTTTTCCACGTGAACATCCCGCTAACTTTTAGGACGGCGCGCCCCGCCCACTGTGGCGGCGAGCGGCTTATCCATGGTCTGGGTTGGCTCATGTTAAGTTTTGGCGCCAGTTTGCTCTGCCATCCCCCGACCTATGACGTAGCTGACCTCTTCGAGTTCGTTCCTCTCGGCGATGTGCTAGGTATTCGTGCACAGACGAGTACAGCCACTGAACACTAACCACACGGACGTTAGGCCATTATTATAAATAGTAGCGAAAGTACTGCTTGGCACTCTGTCGGTATATCCTTCACCTTTTGTATTGAAGACATCTAGACAATCTATTGCGCTTTTAAAGATGATAGCTTTTTCACAATCTAGGTGACACACATGGTCCTAGACGCAATGAGCCTGGTATTGAAATGATTTCCCTTTGCAGCCAGTGAACGTCAAAGTTCAGTATTTCTCAGTCAAAATTTTTGTGTGACCTTTACGTTTACTCTACGTTTATGTGTACTGTATACGACTCTGATACTGTATTCCATGCGTAGTTGGTGCTTGAGCGTCGACTTCACCCTTATATAGTATTTATCTAAGCAAAGTTTAGTAGTCGCAAGCGAATTAAGGAGCAACTAAAAAATGCACAGCTCACGTAATGAAACAATGACTGAGAAAGTGACTTAAAGACTATTGACCAGAAGAGGCAAAAAAATTTAGCTGCCCTGAGTTAAGAGATTTAGGGCAGATATAAGCCTTAGAAACCTCGCCTTTTGTGCTTTAGAGCCATAAGCAAGATCGGATATGCGTGCAGATAAGAGTGGGAACGGGGCTGCGATCTTCCGGCCCACACCAAGAAACTCCCCGTTTTGCTGCCAAGGGCTCGCGTCTGAAAGGACAATATAGAAGCTAAACAGGTAGTAAGCAGAACAGGTGAAAAGAATGGAACAAAGTGGAAAGTACAAAAACAGAGCCGGCATGCGTAAAAGGAGGAGGAGAAGGACGCCGGGGTTCTCAGTGAGAAGACAACCTTGTTGGGGTACTGCATGCAATCATTATTGCCAAGACGCCCGCGGACAACTTTGTCGTTTAGTGAAGCTCGCAGTTTGCGACATCGGTGGTCGCACGATCACTAAATCCCGATGCGATCGACGCGTGTTTGATGTCAGGGAATTATGAGTGCTACCTATGAAGACCCAAGTACCGGATGCTCCTTCCACCTCAACAATCGCAAAGTTGCTATTTTTTATTAGCAGCTGTCTTTCAGATCCTTTGAGCCTTCGGAATGATTTACCACTACCTGTTCTAATGTCGAGCTCTCCAAGAATTCAGAATCAATGCAAGAAAGATTGCAACTCCTGAAACTGCTTTTCAAAGTATGATTTGTTGGATGCATTCTCTGCAACAACAAATTTATGAGGTAAGCAATTGGGCACCAAAATTCACTGAGATTTATTGGGAAATTAAGTACTATGGAGAAAACTATGTACATACAAAAATGTAAATCTGGCTAATTAGATCATATAATTACTTGGTAGACGGCTTGGATATCACAACTTTACTTTGGAACGTGAAGTCTCGTTTTCGATCCATTTGTTTTTCTTCACGTTACGATCTCACTAAAATGCTGAGTCCATTACTAACACAATGTTGCACTGTTTAAAGGATAACCAATAACTTCGGCCCCCTTGTTTCTCTGGTGCTATAGACTAGACCTGCTATAGGATTCACTTATTAATCGGGGTTAAATCGGGATAAGTTGAGCAGGCCTAGCGGTGTTGAAGATGACGCTTTATCGTGTAAATAAAGGCGGTGCAACCGACACTTTTGGAAGGGAAGCTTAAAGGTGCGAGGTTTTTTTCGAAAACTGCAAACCAACCCAGCAAATACGTGAGTCCTGACAACCTCGGATAAACAATTCACTAAGCTCATGACCCAGTGGTGTAAAGGGAAGCACACTACCCGCAGGGGTGAGGTCGGAGTTCGGGTCCTGGCTGGGAAGCTTTAAGCAAACTTGTGGTTAGTAAGGTCACTTGGGAGCTGCGATAATAGCCGAAAGGTTCACATTTCTTAGAAACAGTAGGGAATCGATCGAGTTCTATATTTCAAACATTTGTCTCTTAATTGAAAAGAAAAACGAGGACGTACACTTTTTTGATCAGCTCTCAACACAGCTGAGGTTGATATCGGCTGTGGCGAACAGATGAGGCTTGAGCGATTGTGATCGAACAAATGTGTTTCAGGCGGTTTCGCTAAGTTTTCCTTGATCATTCTTATCTGCAATGAACTATTCAATATGAAGTCGACTGCCGATGGGGTTTTCAAGTTGCATTAGTGTCTAATACCTCTCTTTCGAGTTCAGCAGTTTCACTTCTTAAACGATCGCAGTTAGCCTGGAGTTCAGCCCGTTGCTGTTGTTTTTCTTCGATTGCTTCAATCGCTCGTCGGAGAATCACTGCACGAGATGCCTGAAATCGGCCTTCTTTTCTCAAATTTGAGTAAAGGATAAGGTCTTCGCCGTTGATGAACTTTTTTTGAATATGAGTAGAGATCAAGAGAATAAAAAGAGTAGGAAATGGCCCTTGATAGGACTCCTCTAGCCCCAAAGAACTGCTTGGGTGAAAAACCAAAAAACTGCGCATTGGGACGAGTCAAGTTGGCTGGTTCCTTGTAATGAACCCTATGACTCCACCGGACACTATGAAACCTTCATTTTGAGAAACTCATCCGGAAGCACCGCTTTTAGGTGGAAGTCACTGAGAAAAGGAGGCGTTACTGGGGCGACTTTGCTGTTTAACTCCTTTACGTTGCAACTTTGCGCCGCAAAACCAGCACAAGATTGTCCACTGCGAACAACACTAGCTTTCCCACACAAACTTTCATATTTCACAGGTCATCGCGGATCGCTCTTTCAAGATCATCCCCCCCCCCCCAAAGAGGGCGCCCGCGATCAGCAGACGTGCAGAAGTCCTTCGCTGCCCTGGGTAGTGTGCTCCGCAAACGGAGGATGTTTCGTATGTGCTTGATCAGAGCGGCACAGCTAAGCAAAGATAACCCTAGGGGACATATAATCTAGCCATACATACCATGGCCTGCTTCTCGTTTTTACACAGTCTCTCTGCACCTATGCTCATACATGGCTCAGATTCAACAGGCCTTTGCGCTCCCGACGGATTTTGCTGTTTTCTTCACTAATGTCCCGTTCCCCCAAATGGTTAGCATTAGCGAACGGCAATCGTGGGGGAAGGGGAAATTAGATCTTGACTCAACCAAGAGTTACGAAAAGAGCTTCAAAAACCTACCCTTTCGTTTTGCATATCAGGTACTGCGTCCTTAAGACTTGTGTACATATCCTTGATATTATCTCGACGTCTGCGTTCGAGGGCATTATGCTGAGCCCGGGCATGACGTTTATGGTCATCAACTACGCCATCTACCGAATTCGGTCCACCCTGAGAAGAAAGCGGGGACTCCATCTGTTCATCCTGAAAGTAAGGAATCGTAGTGTGCACCTTCATTCCATCGCATAACTATATAATCCGGAAGATCAACTTCGTAGCGACGTACACAAGCTAGCTAGCTTTTCCTAGCGAATCGGCTCGATATGATATAGCACTTCCAGGTTAAATCAATTAGGTCAAGTGCCATGCGTGTAACGTTATGGCGCTCTCGCTGCGTCCCCACAATGTGAATCATTCATTGACGGACTAATGAGGCCGTTGATGCTACGGCTTCGCCACGGTAACTTGGAAGAATGTAAAAAAAAAACTACGCCGATCCCACTTTTTCATACTTTCGCATGGAAGCATGGGGTGGATGAAGTAATAATAATCCGTCCCTGTAACTCAAACGAAACTTTGTTACTTCTTCTGTCCCAGGACATCTAGTGAGCTGAGACTGACGAAATAAAAACATGGAAAATTCAGACAAGAATTGACAATATATTGGACATTAAAAACGGAAAATGAAAAGTCGAACTTACGTCAAAATCACTGTCGTCATCCATCACTTCCCTGAAAATTCTACAAGTTACAAGATAGCGAATAAATGAGGAGTTCAATCTACGCAACAGCTACTAGAAAAATGGCCGTTTCAGATGTAAATATGAAGAGTATACTGCAACCATGTACTATCAGTAACTTCATATGTTGAAAAAAAAACATTTTATTCAATATAATAAGTGATCAGATCACAGACGTTCAACACGTAAGCACATTGCCATAACTGAGGAGAAACACGGACATTTTACAATTTATACAATGCACATCTCAAAATGGGAAGGATGTCTCAAGGAAACTCGTTATCAGCGTAGGAGCGCTAGACAGTTACAACTGCGTAAGAGAGCGTAGACGGCAAGGAACAAACGATATATTTGTGATCCCTTAAGCAACTGTCCGTAGATACTGCCGCGCTCAAATCAAGAGTGTGGACACACCCTCTCCATCCTTAGGATATAATTCTGACTAAAGCAAAGAAAGAATTGTAAGTAAAAATGAGCCAGCTACTGCAGAGGCTTCCAAAGACAATGAGGCTTGACTAGACAAAAAACCAGGAACTATTAACAGAAGAGCTAAGAAAAGATCTTTAAGATTAGCTAGATACTTCGGAGGTTTCACAACACCTAAAAATCTCGACAACGTATAGAAAAGAACAGGAGCTGTAAAACTATTCGAAAAATCTACATTATTTACAATAAAGTCAAATACCGAATAGAAGTCCAATAGGTCTAGCTTCAGGAAATAGCCTACTAGGTGCTCACTTCTACTCCGCGCAGGTCCAGCCAGGCCTAAAGCCGCTGAAACGCTTCCAACAGCTACACCCAGAATCATGGAAAACGGACCAGATGTTCTATTCTGCAAAAAAAGAAATGAAAAGGTGATAGTAGGTGGTAAAAAGGTTTCAAAAAAGATTCCCTATGACCAAAAACAAAAAAACGTGGGTCAAAGGCTACTGCGTTAATCGTATGGGCAGAGCTTGTGAACCTCCTCAGTGAAGCGCCTCTTCTTTCCAATACCTCATAACGAAGGATGCACAAGTGAGTGAGTGAGTGAGTGAGTGAGTGAGTGAGTGAGTGAGTGTGTGCTGTTGTGAGAGAGAGAGAGAGAGAGAGAGAGAGAGAGAGAGAGAGAGAGAGAAAGCCATGGCTCTCTGTCTGTCCATCTGGTGATCGCATCATTAGGCGTTCTTGTAAGGGAACGTACAAGAACTTCCTGCTCGACTTATGTCCTCAAACTGGTGCCTGGCGATCGAACCTGATCAACAAACAACAGCCGTCCACCATTGTTCACAAACCAGTAATTGAAAAGTCATAGTTTAAGGTGTTCAGCCGTAACCCGTGGTTATAATCATGCTTTGGGCCAGACTTGCACAAAGGCAGATTCCACGATAATCGGGCGGGGACTCATCACCATTGTGCTCACCCTCCCGACCCCCGATGGATTTGTTTGCCTTGTAGTACTACAGTGAAGTATGCCAACTGGTCTGCACCCGGAATATGCCTCTGAATTTTACTTTGAACCATTTCATCTCATTAGCCAAGCACAACCACTTACCCAAATCATAATCAATGCCAGTGCTGAATTGGCAAGGTATACGTTGAAAAGAAGTAACACTAGAACTAATAGAGTCAAAACCATATTGAAGAAGTGTGCGATTGTAGGTCCTGTCAAGTACCTAAAACAATTTTGATATAAATTACATACTTAGCTGAGGACGCCAAATTTCAGCTCACACTGATTCTTTCAGGAACTTGGCAATTACGAATAGGTAATAGAGGCACGATAACGCGTAGAATATCGATGCGGCAAAAACAATTTCAAGTAGCCAGCTATTATAAGTGAAACATATAAAGCTGTAAAAAATAATGTGAGACACTCAATGATAATTATAGGGCGAATTCGAAAATATGGACTAACATAGCAATCAAGATCGCCCCGTTGAGATAGAAGCCGTTTCGTCCACAACTGTCTATTTGGGCTGTGCCTGAATGGATGAGCGTAAACTTGCCGACATGTAGCCAGATAAATAACTTTAGTTGTAAACAAGATTAAGCATACAGTATACAACAAATAACAAGGACAAGAGAGCTGTAGGACAAGGTTGTGCAAACCGATAGAACCAAAATGAGTAGACATCTAGTGGCGGCTATGAAAAACGAGAAAAAAAATAGATAAACGAGAATGAGCAGAATGTCATCGAAGCCATCCCAGCCAGCAGGAAAGTGTGGCGATAGAAGTAACTGTGAGTCAAAGGATGTTCGCCAGTCCCATGGGGAAGGAAATGCGGTGTGAGTGAACCAACCCCTGCGTGGAAAGGAGCTGTCGTATCCCAGAAGTCCTGGGTAAGCGGGCGCAGTTCGGCGACGAAAGGGGGGGGGGTACTCTGCAATTTTGCTACTTTTCGTCGCCGTGTCGAGCCACTAACAAGGGAATGGTTTCAACTTCCCATGGAACTTTGAATGGAGACCTAGGTACATCGATAGAGTCTCGAATGCTGATTACGAATATGCAGATTAAAAGTGCTACGGGACCTCCCAGACGAGTTCTGGGCGGTCAAAGTTTGCGAAAACTCAGTTTTGGCTCGTAAGCGCTGCTGATCGATCGTTCGGCGGTGCCACCGTGGCCTAATGTAACGGCTTCAAAGCAGCCAATGCTTGTGGGTTTGCATCCCGTTGGCGCGAAAGTTTTTGCTTCGTCTCCTATAAAGCTTTTACTCTAATTTTCGAAATTCTTCCGAGTTTACACCCCAGCAGAGCAAGTAGACCAAGTATATGACGTGAGGTATTTTGACCCCCTGAACACGAATATCACATCCGTTTGAATAGAAAACGCTTTGCCTCTCACGTTGTTGAGGTCATCAACTGAACGAGGGGTCCGATTATAGGAGACGAAGCAAAAGTCTTCGCGCCAACGGGATGCAAACCCACGAGCACTTGGCTTTGAAGCGATACAGTTACCACTAGACCACGGTGGCACTGCCGAACTGTCGATCAGCAGCGCTTACGAGCCAAAACTGAGTTTTCGCAAACTTTGACCGCCCAGATCTCGTCTGGGAGGTCCCCGTAGCACTTTTAATCTGCATATTCGTAATCAGCATTCGAGGCTCTATCGATGTACCTAGGTCTCCATTCAAAGTTCCATGGGAACTTGAAACTATCCCTTGTAAGTGAAGACCTGTGAAATCCTGTGAAACCATGAAATGATACTGAAGTTTGGAAAGACCAACTATCAGATCTTGTAAGGCAATGAAACACCATAAATACCAGCCGTGGTAGCTCGAGAGCTTACCCCAGCTTCAGTGTTCACTGGTTTCATCAGAGTGAGACGTGTAAAACGGAGATAGTTAAGCAGTGGAAGTGCAAACGCCCCACCGACCCTCTCCCCTTTCAGTCGCTGCACCTCACCTGCTGACGATTTTTTTTCACTACAGTTACACCAAAGAATGAAGCAATTTCCAATCGGCTACCAATTTTTTTGATCAATTGAAGTCGCAAACGGAAACAGTTGAAGCAGTAGGGCTCGACACGAAAAGCAGATTGCTACACTGAGACCAAAAATAAACACTACCCCATAATTTAAAGTTACCTGAGTAGAGCAACGTGAACTTTAAAATTGAATTTAATTAATTTGAAATTCAAAGTTACCTGCAAGTTTTTCAACAATGGGAAGAGCCAGAGAGACGGAAAATGCGAAGTGCATAAGGAGTCGAGCATTTGACAGCAATATCTAGAAGAAGCAATGGAGGTTGGATCTTGGGCTCAGTCGATCATTCGACCTGTTTCTCGAAAAACTCACCAAATAGTAAGCATGGAATACGTTAGGTCTTATGCTTATATCATACTCGCATCCGGACTTGCCTTCCATAACAATATGACCAGAAGCTGCAACACTACTATTTTAAACAAATACGGTCACTGTTAGGGAAGGGGTCGATAGTTGTAACTTCCAAATACTCCTACATAGTATATCATCTCATTTGAAAGGTGAAAGGTTTTATTCAAATAAAACAAAGAAGAAAATATGTAAAAGTAATATTTTGGACTTAGGTTACGTATATCCCTTCTTCATCAATAACACGCTCCCAGTGCCCCGAAAGCGTTTAGACCACTTGCGTTTAGACCCCTGTTTTTAACAAGTTCGAGTAAATTGCTGTTGATGCCAATTTCGACGACCGACAAATCGTCGTAGCGTTTACCGTTGCATAGCGGCTTCTATTGACAAAAGCAGTTGAAGCAGCACGGTCGACGGTAGGGTGGGCGAATAAGGCTATTCAACCTAGCTCCCAGTGTTGTTTGTCTCTGAGCACTACGCAGCAATACTCCTAATCGGAGCCTGACAGAAGAGCAATGGTGGCCTTCATGTAGCTTGTGTGGGAACCATCAATTGGTCGATCTGATTGTCAAGGAACAGGCAATATACACCAGCAGTGATGGTTTTGTTCACTGTATAGAACCCCTTTGAAGCCACAGAAATCTATTGTCACTATGATTATCCGGTTGGATCCACGTAACGCATCATTCCAGTTTTCTCATCTGCTTCAGGCGACTAGTGGGTTTCAGCTCGGAATAAAGGATCACCCACAAACGGGCGGGGTTCGTTTTAGTAGACGTGAATGGCGTCTTAGACGGAAAACTTTGTGACTGTGGGCACCGGATCGGTTCTGCGTTCGTGCTTCTGCAAAAAAACGAGGTCCCCAAACACACACCCAATAAATTGCAGTAGCTGTTCGGAGAGGATCCCCTTCCCGCTAGGCGATAAAACTTACGGCGGAACGGGGACTTTCAAAATAATCCTGAGAGAAAATCTACTTATCCGAAATTTCCACAACTGATGCAGTCCCCTGCTTGTTCAGCGGGTTTGCGGGTCGCCTTCACTAAATCTTTTGGGGAAAACAGAAAATCACATGCAAAGCAGTCCTCATCACTTGGCAATGCACATATTCGTTTGATATTTTGAAGCGTTTCAGATATAGAATGGGAGCACAAATTACTTTATTATATAGTAAGTAATTACACAGTATAGTAATTACAAATAGTAGTAATCAGTAATTATTATATTAGTAGAAAATGAAGGACCCACTTGAGTTCGAAGTGTAGAGAAGGCTTATGGTCATTGCTTTGATATCTCCTTTCTGAGTAGCAGAACGAGCAAGAGAGTTCGAATAGATGAACAATAATTGCAGATCTACAAAATTAATTTTACCCAAAATCAAATTCATTGCTTACTTTTCCAAAAAGGCTTTCTGCAGAACCTAGAAATTACAAGTGTTGCTCATTTACTCTTGTCGGACTAACGATCATGTGTCGGAAAAGAAGGAACACGCCCAGGTATAAAAGGAAAGGATAAAGTCTTCGCCGTTGATCAATCCCTTTGTGGGATGCGGCACGCATTCTACTTCCATTCAGAATCGTAGTGGCTTATTGAATGCGATGTGGCCTATACAATGACTTGCGGGGGCCAGCCGATGTACAAGTCAGTGTTTTATCCTCCCAGACGAATCTGGTACCAATTTACCGTCCCCGGAGGGTAGAAGGCTTGGTTGGCCTAGGCGGGAATCGACCCGGGATTTGAACCCAGGGCCGCGAGAGTGGTGAGCGCGCCACTTGCCACTGCCCCACCTTCTGTCCCGCGTATAGGCAGCGGCAAATAGCAAATCGTCTGCGCTCTTAGCCTAGGGAAACTAAGGCATAAGTACAGCGGTGAGAGGCCTACTTTGTCGTGGCAACGTGTGCTTTCTGGGTTATAGTGCATTCATAATTTGCGATCTGGTCGCTCTGATCCTGGGGTAAAAAAGATCGACAGCTCGGTTGACACCGATAACGAGCTTTGTGCTACCGATGTCAACAGTGCGCAGTCTGTGCCGACGAGCCGATCGTTGCAGTCGCGGGACCACATCGCCTGCGCGATCAGAACGCGCAAATCGCGAGGTTTGAACGCAGTCCTATTGCCATCAGCATTGAGGTGACATCGCGAGGAAGGCGAGAGAACGTAGAATTCTAACGAAATTATTCCCAATCGAGCTTTAAACTAACCACAACTCGATTTTAAAGACACGTCATACACCGCATACGGAGAGTGAAAGTCCAATTCGAAAATTTTCTTCGGCGTCTGAATTTGAATAAGTTCAAATAAATATCTATAAAAGCTCAATCAGATGGATGATGAAGAAAAATTCTACCTCTAAAGCACCTCGGTAAACGCGTGAGACCCATGGGTAATCAAACACGCCAATTTTCACAAAACTATTAGTTGAGTTTTCTTTCGAATCTGAGCTATCCACAGTGAGATTCTGCATAAACTTGCTGCGCTCTTCTTCGAAAAATTCTTTCACAATAGTGCGAGCAGAACGAGGATGAGCCTTCATCTCCTCCAACCCATATCTATACAGAATTCGAGTAGAATGCCTGAAAGGAAGAACATTGGAGCACATGCTGGAAGGCGGTTTCATTTACTACTAGCCTCGTTAGTTGATTACACCATAGGATGCATAAGTGATCTGCACTAGTGTCCACTCCGCGAATAGACCAGGAAGGGCGGTGGACCACATGGCTCTAAAGAAAAGATTTTATGCGGGGAATAAAAGTGAGAAGGAATAGAATATTCATTGTACATCTTTCGATAGAGCGCCCCTCGATATTCCCATCAGTATTTGCGTACTCTACGAAACGCTCCACGATCAAAAATCGTATGTGGCAATCGTATCGGTTCAAACAGAAAAATCAGAACGGTAAGTATCTAGGAAACGAAGAAAAAAAACACAACCTTTCGGAAATGCGCACAAATTTGGCCGATACCCATACTTTTCTAGTCACTCAAAACGCTGGTGCAATCAGCCGATGTCTATGTCACTATTATTATCCCCCCCCCCAGACAAATCTGATACCAATCTGCAGCCCACACAGAGTAGATGGCTCGATTGGCCCAGGAGGGGAAAGATCAGCGCCTAAGTTACGAGTAAGGCGGCCGTGAAGTGAACTGATGTAAGGGCGCGTTCAGACTTCGCGATCGCGCGACCCAGTCCAGCGATCTGATCATGCGATCGCGAAGTCTGAACGTGCTCTAAAGCGAAGCCCTAGGTGGTATGGATGAGAGCGAGGTTCCTCGATGGCAGACCTCCGCTTCAGAGCAATGCGTTCCGCCCAAATTTTCAATGCATGATAATAAAGAACAAGCAAGAAGGACAAGGAAGTGAGAAATTTGGCGCTATCCATCCTTTACTGCTTATCTCTTTGAAAATGAGGCCACACTTCAATCAGAATTCTCTTCTAGCCGTATCTCTGGCCAAAACTTTGTTGACAAAAGTACCCCCTAAACATGGTTACTGCAAGTGAGCAAACACGCCCTGGGAAACAAATGTAATATTAGAGTGAGGTGTAAAATTATCTCTTAGCATAAGTTCTCAGTAGATTTGGTGTCTAAGGATGGTTTGTAACCAGCGTCTGAGCCACCAACGCCAGAGGGTTTCTAGCCGAAACAAATATGATATTCGTGTTCAGGAAGTCGATTTCCCTCAGGATACAACCAGCCAACTCACCGCCTTTGAAAATACCAGTTTAACTCTAGCCTGTACTCCCAACTGAACGGCAGTGAAAGGGAAATAGCTCCAGAAAGAAATACAAAAAACGACAACGCAAGTGGACTCAACTGCGCAACACTCCAGTTTTCGTAAATATTTTTTATTCTGTTCATTTCGCAATGATAAATACGAAAGAAATAAAGAATCTTCCACTCACACCAGCTAATGCTGCCAAATGGTCCGGTACTTGAAAATCCTTCGAGCCACCACTATACGAAACCATTCCAACCTTGCGTAACTCATCACGACGAACAACCCACGACTGCTCCATGGACTCGTAAAATGCTACCATAGATTCATCCATTACAACGGCTTAAAAAACAGGCTATACAGACAGAGGTACACTCATTAGACAATGCTCATGCTTCGCGACTCGAACGATCCAGTTGCGCGACAACGTCACACCACGCTCAATAGGTAATCTTTGGACCGCCGCATGGGCGGAAAAATGCTATCCTGAGTTACGTGACATCTTGGACTTTTGTGCATGGTCCTGTTACGAAACCCTGTGACGTAAGACAGATAGAGGGCAGCTGCCAAAGCATCGAAACGTGCAAAAAACGTATGGCGAGCCAGGAAACGGGATTTTTCAAGGGGAGGGAGGGTGAGCTACTTATAGTCGGTGAAAAGCTGGAGTGAGCGAAGTCACAACGGCCATAGAGTGCCATGCGGACGAGAGAGTGCAGAGAAAAAGAGAAGATCGACGCGTTCAAAGGGATTGAGTTCAAGTTGTCCGTAGACTCAAATGGTTTCAAGTTGTCCGTAGACCCAAATCGCGCGGCTGATTCGCTCAAGATGCTAAATTGAACATAGCCTTACAGGTATAAAATAAAGTTAGACAAAGAAAAAAACTCAAAAGTCGAACTCACGTGAAGCAACAAGTGGTGCAGCTAAAGTTACTATTAGACCTAATTTGGAAACATCGAAATCGGGCACAGCTGGCAATGCATGAATGATAGTTCCGCCAAATGAGTGGCCAATTAAAACTATCTGCATAAAAAGCCGTGTTACAGCAAAAAGGCATAGAATCACATTAATCACTACCTTACGAGAATACTTTTTTCCAACTGCAGCCATTGCTTTCATGAGAAAGTCCCGCTGTCGGCTCACAACTGCTCCACCAAGGAAAGACAATTCCTGACATAATCCTCGAGGTAATCGTTCAGAGCACTTATGAAGACCCTCACATAAGAATTGTACCTCATTGAAATCCAGTGCATAAAAATGCATCCGAAAAGGAGCGGACGTCATTTCTGTCTTGTTCATCATAATCGATGCGACAGACCGCACCTGCAATTTTTCGCAATCAATAGGTAATCCATTTTCAGGAGGACAATAAAAATTGCAGTAATTGTTGAAGGAAAGTGTACAATACGACGTGCAAGGCAGGACGGATTTGGCGCGGTGCCAAACTCGTTTTCCACCAGCAGTTGAAGCGAGCAAGCGACAAGAATATGACATGTTGTCGTTCGTATCAGTCGTTTTCCACAAATTGTTGCCGATTACCCGCTTCAACAACTGGTGAAGAACGGGTTGCCGCCGCGTCAAAATCATATTGTCTGACACGCCCATTCATCAGCAGCGAACAGTACTGTCAGAAGATGTTTGAGTTGAAAATATTCAGGAATCAGAAGTAACTTTCCTCTGAGCATGTACATTTTCGAAAGCTAATATTCGACGAGCAAAAACACGGACCCATGGCTGCGATTCGCGAAGTTAGTTGGCTGCACAAGTCTAACTAATAACGCCACGGAAGTGTCATTTATGTCAGGGGCGGAAAAACTTTTCCCTTATGAAGGGTACCCTAAGTTG
>MU912480.1:20673-47094 GCA_036418165.1 Cooperia oncophora
ACCAGGTCAGTGCTACGGTTAGAAGACCGCGATAAATGCAAACCATCTTTATAGAATTTGAAGGGAGAATAGTTCTTGGTGGAAAAGGAGTGACATGTCGAAGAAAAGGTCTGGGGAGCGGGCACTGACATTTCACCATCCCCTCCTGGTCAGGATAGCTAACTACCATTCTACTTGACATAATTATCTTTCCTGGTGCTCACTGACCCCACTTCAAAGGAAGAGGCTTGTTCAGATCACCATCGCACCTAGGATCCCTCAGCTATTTTCTTCCTTCTGCTTGTGCAACTGAGTGGGCATGAGGAACAGAATGGCAGTATAGCCACGCGAAACGATCTTAGTGACACTTTGGCGCCCACGCATAGAAATCTTTGGTCCCACGCAGCCAGATGTCCGAAGTCTCGACGTCGCTGGAAGGTACATAGCTTCAACTCCACACAAGGTTGGTAATTGAGCTTTATTGGCCCATGTTCTTGCGGGGACTCCTTCATCAGAGCCTGAAAATTCATGAGAAGCCGCACATAGAGACTTTTGACTTTACTCTATCTTCTCCAACCAGTCTCCTTTCAAACAATCGACTTGTGAGAACGGTAGGCCCGATTGGCTCTAAAGAGTCGAATCTGTTAGGCACGACATTTGAAACCACACAAAACAAAATCGGTACAGAAGAAAATAGGAGGGCTCAAACAATATCTCTCGGTTTTGAAACTGTTTTTGGTTTTTGCTCCTTGACACCGTAACCTTCGTTTCCTGGAATTCTTCTAGAATTAGTCCAACGCCGTTGCGGAGTCTACTGTACTTGTTAGAAATCGCGGCTTCCTCTTACCTAAGGCATCTTCAGCCGTGACCTTGCTATCAGTGACGTCCTTCTTGATGGCGTACCTCAACCCCTTCTTTCCTGGAAGTGATTCTCAGGACCTGAACGGCTCTCCCGTGCTAAGCAACTACAACCATGGCGCATCGAATGCTAAGAAAGCGCTAGGGATCGCATTAAGGAACGCACAGATTCGCAGACGGGGCCTACAACTCAACCTTAATTATTTCTTAGAAATCTGTCCTAGCGTAGTTGCTTGTTCACGAGATTAGGCGATGTTCCTTCCTGAGGTGAGTGAATAAAATCCTTTTCCGTTCATTCACGAACCCAAGCACCCCTCTGGTACAGCTCAATCTCAGTCCATGTCCAGGGCTATCCCTTGCTGGCGAAACCTATTACCTACAAGGCATCAGACGATAAAGTTGGCTTGGCATACCGTCAAAAATTCGAATGCTGATAGGAAAGACTTTGTTCAAAAGTAATGAAAGGGAAAACTTCAACCTCAGTCAATCGCCCTGCGACGGATGCAATCGACTTGCATTCTGATAACACGATCGTAACAGATAAGCTTGTGTGACTACTTTCTGAGATAACCGGTGTCTACGTCAGAGATCACTTCTCAGGCAACTCCAACATATCTCCCACGGGCATCGTGATCTGAAGGCTGAAAGGCTAGAGGCTGCCTGACTTCAGGAAGTAATCGGTTCTGTGGACTTCGCAAACCCTGGATGTTCTAAGCGGTGTTTTCTCTAGGAGGTTCGAAATGATTCTATAGTGTGAGCGTTTTGATCGGTTGTGAACCCTCTCGCCATCGTCTGTTTCTCTTTTTCACCCTCAGTGTCTCTTGGCCGCGTGCCTAGACTACTTTCTTTCGCGAATAGCTGCCTTATTCAGAGCCTTTTCGACATTTTTTCTGGTCCCATTTCACTGAGTGCTGATAATTAGCACAACGGCATTCCTATTCCTACACCTCTACCTTTAACTAACAATCGTGCGCGCTGCCTTTAACTGTGCGAAACTGCTTCAATGAGACGGCTCCACTGATTTTCAAATGTCATCTGACCGTGTCACTTTCTGCGCAGTAACTAGTATCCGCCCTGATGCTGTCAGGGTGCAAAATAGCACGCGCTGATCACTAACTGGAACTTGTTTACTGCTTTTAATTAGGTACCATCAAGGCCAAGGTTCCCTATTCTCCCTCACAAAGCGTCACTAGTCTGAAAGTTTCACGATCGTGCTGCTGAGACTCACGTAGTACATAAACGAGAGGCTCATTCATCCCTGCAATGCAAGCAAAACACAACTGCATGGCGTACTCTAACGGTGTAGAATTACAAAAACAACAAGCTTTCGTCTCTTTGTTTCCCCTCTCGTGCATATTTGTATCAATTTCGTTTATCAATTTCGTTTATTTCGGTCAAGTGAACCGCTGTTTGGGTGCGCTGCTCTCTCGTATTCTTTCCCTTCATTATGTTGATACTCGAATCGTATTTCCCTTGATTCATTTCGGCTCTACTCGCTTGTGGGGGGGATGGGGGGAATTTTGAATTCTTGCTTGTTCTTTTTGCTAATTCAGATAAACTAAGAGGCCCCACTTTGGGGAAACGAGTGAACCACTGTGAAGCTGCGAAACGGTACAAGTGAGCCACAATGGTATTAGGTATTGACAGATCTTCACAAGTAGGCCTAAGCGAGCCTCACTGGGTACCATTTGGTGCCCCCCCCCAAGCCAAACTGCGCCTCCAATTAATTTTCGTGGTGTTGCTTTGAGAATTTCGCTTTTAGCTTTGGTTTGGATGAAAGGCTCAAACATCTAAGAACGCAAGAGAGTGGGAACTATGGGAATGCAAAGTTTTTCACCGAAGGAAATTGAACCATTCTCCATGGGCTTACTCGTTTTCAGCATTTCTAAAAACCGCTCACTGGGAATAAGCCTAAATTTTTGTTCTCTGTATGAGCTATTATATCATGCGAAAATCTTTTCAAGAAAGCGCCCCATGACATTCAAGACCCTCCCTCCCTACCCCTCCCGCTCCCCTTATCCGGTTCATCGTTTTCCTCTTCCATTCCTTCTTTGGACTCAAAGGCTAGCTACGATAGTGCTCGACAGTTGACGGTAAAATGGGCGGAGACAGTCAATCACCTGTACTTCCTATTTCGTTCCATTCTCAATGACATTCTATCATTCTATAATAACTATTTCATACCGTATTCCTCACTGGTGACTCCTTTTACAATCGGATGAAAGCCAATGAGAAGGACTCAAAGGCTCTGATTCTCCGCCCGTTCCCCTTGAAAACGGCCATCACGCGATGTGCCTTCGATTTGATCCCAAACGGTCACATATGAATGAACAACGTGAAATAGTTTTGCATTCCCTTTTATACTAAGCAAGTAACTAGCAAACAAAGGGAAAGTAATACCTCCCACTTGGTTCAGCTTTCTCGGAGAGCATCTCGGAGAGTACAAGGCCTACTATTCAAGGAAAAGAGTGAAGAACTACCAGCGGTCTTGTTTTTCGTAGATTTATTCCGAAGTTCTCTCTGTCGGCATTTTTTCTGACCTTCTTACTGGGTCACTGTCTCCTCGATTTCTGAAGAAATGGTTTTCTCAAGAGCTCTTCAAAACTTTTCGAGCCATTTTCCAGCGTCTTCTGCGTTCTGAGGAATCTATGTGATGGCTGGATTTAACAGGACACCTTATACCTGAGTAATAAGGGCTGTTAGCTCTGTAGACTTGCTCTATCACATGCCAGGGTTACTGTAGGTAGACATCGCCCAATTGGCAGCGACCACCAATGCGTTTGAGCTTGATACTTGAAACGATAGACTGCTCCGGATGCGGTTGGTACTGCAACCACGCTCAAAGGATCCCTCACCCAGATGCACTGATTGAGTCGTCGTCCCGATCGCCCTCCTCCCCCACAACACGAGCGGCGTTTCCAAGCATGCTTTAATCGCATCGGTCCGTTCTAATCACCTCATTGTCTCTAATCCTCTGCTTTCCTTGTACTCTTCGGAATCTCGGCCGAACTGCAGCACTCTCTCAATTCCAGACGTTCCCTGATTTTCGATTCGTGCCAGCCACTTCGGGTCAGTTGCACGCATACATATGTGTGTGCGTACGTGACATTCGTTGCACTAATGTGCCCATAGAGAGTACCGCTGCACGCGCAGCTGATTGACTACAGATGTTCACATGAATAATTACATGACGTCGAAAGGTTCCACACACTTATTTATTAAATTTATTCACATCTATGATAAGTTAGCACTTTCACGGCTTGCAAAACCAATTGCAAGCCAAAAAAGGAAAATTACGAAAAAACAATATTCATATCTTGTAGTATAAATTATGCATGCACCACTGGCACATGGGCAAACATGAACGCAACTACAAAAAATGCTAGCTGAATCAAAGAACTAACCTCCGCAAAATCCAGAACTCAATGATAATTGCTGCATAAACCAGCTTATAAAGAAATTCGATAAAAAGGTAAAGTAATGTAAAGTATAGTCACGCGGAAACCTGACCAGCTCTCCTCAAGAATCAACGCATGTCAGAAACGAATTGGTCCCGTATAGCCCTCAAGCCAAATTAGTTGGCGGTATCTTTTTAGCGCTGATCTTGTGTTCGGGCAAACTACGAGCTCTAAATAATCATTACAAAACTGCCAAAATTACCGGTCCCGGTGGCGAAACTCACGGAAAGCAATCTATAAAGGTGAAGCTGCCTTTGCAAAATGAGAACTTAGTTCCATGTTACGAGAAGGATAAAGCTTCAGGAGATTGGCAGTCTCTTTCTGAGATACGCCATGCATCTTACTTCCATTCAGAATCGTAAGTATTGCATGCGTTTTTGCCTAAAGAATGGCATGCCGAGCCGAGGTACAAATTCAGTATTTTAGTCCTCGCCAAGCAGCCCAATATTGCCTTTGCCGGAGGCGCCATGAAAAATTTTGTTGTCCAGCAGGCATCCGCCTTCGGACACGTGATCGGCGAAAAGGGAATTCAAGTTGCTAAGGAATGAAGCCCTCGTTGATGGTCGACCTTTTTTGTGATGCGCCACAGATCCACTACCATTCAGGATCGTACTGGCTAGTTGAAGGCGAGTTCCTCTAAACAAGGAGCCGCAAGCCTTGCCGAAGCTAGAAGTTTTGTCCTCCCTGATAAGTCTGGAACCAGGTTAAAGGATCCAGACAATGGGAGGCAATCGTTGCACCGAGTGTGGATGCAATTTGGGAGTGAATCTGTGGAACAGTGTGGTGAACGGTGCTACTTGCTACAATACCGCCTCGATTACACTTCCTAGACCGAGGCCGAAGATTAAACTAAGTTGATAATTTTTTTTTCGTTTAACTCCGAAGTGCCGTCTCTTGAACCCATGAAGCTGAGAGAATAATGTGGAGGAGGAGGATCGATGTCGTGTGAATGCCAGCGATCACTCCACCAGAATACCGAGGCTCCCACAGAATACCGTACGGTCGCTCTTTGACAGCTTTCTCGGGGCAACCTATGACATGAGTAAAGCCGTATTCCAATTACGGACCCGTTCGGACCTGCTGAATCCAATCTTCGCGCAAGCTACTTGCCAATCCTTAAATTGCTATAGAAGAAGTGGATGGGTTTAACCCATCATGTTCCTAAAATACCGTTCGCGCGGCGTGACTCCCGGGATTACACGCAGCCTAATCGCTGCGTTGTTTTGTATGTTATTTTTTTTTCCACTGACAGTTGGATATAAATAATAACCAAACATCAGAGAAATAATATCCACACACTAGAGGAGGCGCGTATACCTTGAAAAATACTCAAAAACTTTCCTCTTCAGGCGAATCGTGCATTCTTAGAAGTACACGCGCCTCCTCGCTCGTTTTTGATGAATTTTTTTTCTTCTTTCACTGACAACTATATGACAGTTTCTCGTGTATTTTTTGAACCAGGCTGAGGCAGTAGTCGGTATTTTCAAGTGGGAGAACTAAAAATTTCACAATGAAACCAAAGTCCACTCCTCTTTGGCATCCAGTGAACATCAAAAAGGGCAAGAAAGCTAGTTCATTCACCGAAACTTAGATAAGACTTGTAGAAGGGAAAAATGTTAAAAGAATGGCGAAAAACGGTTTTCTGTGAATTTTTAGGCGTTTATGTTTCCTCGCCGAGGCGCCGCAGCCATGAAAGGATAATGACTGCCTTTAAAGCACATAGTACGTCTCATACACATTTGAGGTGTATGCAGACTATCAGCCCCCCCCCCCCGCCCCCAGAATGTCGATGTGTCGTGGTCCCCGCCCAAACATGCCCAGGAATGGAGATACAGGGCCGTGAAACACGCTAATTCTTCCATGCTCCGCCCACTGCCTTTTTACGGCGCAGATTCCCGCCGTTCATAACATCCGTCGTAAGCGCGCCTGTCGCGTGCGGCTCCTTGGCACTTTGCCAAGTCCTTTAATTGCGCTCTCAAATACAAGTAAAACGCAATTTCCTGATGCGGATAACATTGGAGGTGCTACAAAATAAGAGCAGAAGATGATGCAGCAGAGGGGGCCAGAACTCAAGAGCAACTCGGCTGCATCTGCAGTATCCATCAAGGGCCGCGCATTCCACAAAACATGAAAATAAAAACAGCCCAAGCGTCCCACTCGTTTGTTCTAAGTATTTCTATGGCTTTGGCGCCGGATCGTAGAAATTTACAGGCCAGTTTATCTAATTTGCCTTTCCTTGATTTTTTCATTTTTGTTTTGTTTACATTTACATCGTTGTGGTGCTTCATTCTAGCCTGTGTCATCTTCATCTCCTTGTACATGGATTTTGAAGCATGAGCAACACCTAGAATTTTATTCGCATCAGGAAATTGCGTTTGTATCAAACTAACAAGTATGCCCTTTTTATTTTCATGTTTCGTGAACATACGCGGCCTCCGAGGGATGTTGCAGAAGTGGCACAGTTGCTTTTAAGTTCTGACCCTCGTCATCATCTTCTGTTCTTATTTTGTAGCACCTCCAATGTTATCCGCATCAGGAAATTGCGTTTTACTTGTATTTGAGAGCGCAATTAAAGGACTTGGCAAAAGTGCCAAGGAGCCGCACGCGACAGGCGCGCTTGCAACGGATGTTCAGAACGGCGGGAATCTGCGCCGCAAAAAGGCAGTGGGCGGAGCATGGAAGAATTAGCGTGTTTCACGGCCCTGTATCTCCATTCCCGGGCATGTTTGGGCGGGGGGACCACGACACATCGACATATTGGGTTGATTAGTACTCTACACCCTCAATGTTATGAGCACATGCGCGTCTGAAACAGGAGAAAACCAAACTTTTCGTTCGCGCAGTCATTATGAATGCTTTTCACAAGTGCTGACCACTTCTACAGCGCGTTCACCACCCTCTCACCCTTTTCCAATGACTGGATGTAATCTCTCTTTCCCTTGCGTCGAGCAGTAGGTGCTTCACGGCATGTTAGGAGTCCCTAGCAGGGTTCATGTTTGCTCGGTGGAAGGAGGAGGGGATTGCATTCGGCCATAAAAAACCCCTTTAATAGTTGAGTTTTCCTGTTTCATGCGCCTACGCACATACTTTGCTGGGAGAATTAAAATATGTAGGGGCACGGGTGCTACTTTGCTCGCCGTTGGAGGACAGGGTTATTTGCAGAGTAATTTCTCGAGCCGCAGAAAATTCCCTAGCTATTGATGGCGCAGCCGAAGTCCTATTCACATTATTTCTGTTTTGAAAATAGTAGCTGTTTAGTAATGACCTTTTCCCCTTTCCCCTTTCTTACCATTAGTGCAACAATGGCGCAAGTGACCGCTTGAATCCCGTTTACCTCCTACATTTATCCCAATAGGATGCGTGGAATAACTCGTCCAAAGCTCTTTACAGTAGGCCTATCACGGGCCGATAGGTTTGGGCGATTCCGAATGGAAGTCGAATTCGTGGCGCATACAGCAGAGATTTGTCAAGGCCGACCACGCTATTTCTTTTCTTTCCGATTTCTAAGAACTGTAAGTTTAAAGAAGTTGTAAATTGCCCTTACCTTTTCAATGACATCTACTGCTTGTTTACAATCAATAAGACAAAGGTGAACGGTTTTTGCTGTAATAGGCCACGAATGAGTCACATTCCATGTTTTGTCATCATTTACCTGAGTTACTATGAAATATGTAAGTCATAGAATCTTTTAAGTAAAATATTCATGTATTACTAAGCGATGACTTATTCACGCGTTTTGAAACTTGAGTAATAATGGAGAACGGAGGCGTATGCCATGAGTCATGGAGAAGGCGTGACAGCCGACGTTTCAAAGATTTAAGAGGCGGCATTTTCTGAGGTAGCTGACAGCCTGGCTAAGATTCATTTTGGGCTACCCTTTGCTTTAACTCTTTACGTTAGTTGATCGACTCGTGTGGACTCTTCTGTTGCTCTTCTCGTGTTTATCTGTGTGTTCACCTCACTCTCAAACGGATCATAGATCAGCCCGTCAAGTTCACTTATACTTTTGTTTATCGAAAAGAGTAGTTGCCAGTCAAAGAGCTCAAGGTCTGTCTAATGAACAGATAAAGTCCTTTACCCTTTTACTTCCTCTAGTTTCCGGGAAACCACCCTCTGATTCCAAACGATCAACTTCCATGACATGTTCTTTGAGGTGTTGACGTTGGTGACGCCGACGAGACCACGGCGTCACGTGCTGGTTCGGGCAGAGCTTATAAGAACTGCCATGGAAACCCTGGTAAACATGGTTTTCTTGGCATTCCGTCTTCTTTACCTGGATTTCCTGTCCGACGTGATCTTCTCCTGCAAGTTTTTTGGATTGTGTAATATCAGGGTATCCTAACCCTAGGATTAGTAGAGATTGCTCAGATCAAAAACTATTTGATCCTAGCACTTCTTTGATTTGTTAATTACGCTTGTTATCTTTGATTTGTTAATTACGCTTGTTATTTTATTGTCTGGCTAGAGAGACCACCAGTTCGAAAATCGGCTGAGCAAGTTACTACCTGCATCTCTGTTTGCCCAAGTCAGTATTAAGGACAAACCCTTAGATACCCTTGGAACCCTTAGATGGAGGCGTTCGTTACAAACCCATAGTCGACAAATGACTCGCCCGGGAATAAAAATGCAAAAAATGCACAACGGCCTCAGTAAAGACCTGGCAGCCTCTCTGAACGATTTCTTCGGGCCTGCTCGTTTTATGCCAGCAAAGGGATATCGTGCCGCCTTTGATTCACTAATCGTCTCTTCGCGTTATCTAGTGCTACTAGCATACTAAGCTGAGAAATAAGAAAAATGAAAGCTTAGGAACTGTACTTGACTTGTGACAGGAAACAGCCTTTAAGTTTGTATGGGCGGGGCAACTAGGGAGGCGTCAGAACTGCCATTTATGAGGGTCGCAGTGCCTTCCTTACTTCCTGTGAAGCCGCGAAAGTGGAATAATCTCAGAGAATGAGGGCCGGACTACTCGTACAAGAAAATGCTGAGTGCTTGAGCTGCATGAGCGCGGGAGTGTCTTCAACAGCTAAAGAGTACATAATGCCTTAGGAATAGATGCAGAACTGCTGGTATTGTCCACATGATCTGGCTATGCATCTGGATTTTACAGTGATTTGTGTGGAAAGAAAAGGTTGCTTTTATTCTCCAAGACTGAGGCTGGTGCCGTGGAATGTGGCGCTGATTCCACTGCGTTCGAGGGTGAAATCGCGAGCCAGTTTTCGCCTGAACCAACCAAACCTTCTCTCCCCGTTGGAACGGTGAACTGAATGGTAGCAGACTTGTCGAAATACACTGACTTGTGCACTGTCTGGCACTCGAACGTATGGGTCTTGTGGCATTCCAACCACCTCTATGGTTCTGAATGAAGTAGAATGCATGGCTATCGGACTGACCAGTGATCCTTTATCCTCTAGCATTCTTTCATTCTGTGAGATGTAATGTTGGTGGGAAGGAGGCTTCGCCACCACCAACATGTTGAAGATGGTCGTGGGCTGATTCGGAGAGGAGCCAAATTCTGTCTTTACTTATTTGCTATTAGCTTTCGTTTTTTTGGTTGCCCCTGCTCGGCTAGATTAGAGCTTTCTCTCTTGATCAGTAGTAGTGCAGCATTCGAAAACTGCAGCACAAGTGCAAGTTCTGAGTTCGTTTCGTTATCTTAAGTAATCCACAAATGGTGCCAGAGGAGCTCCTGAACCCGCGCCAGATATAGTGCTCATTTCTAAGGTCCAGGGTTGTTCCGTGGCTGGGAAGACAGGCTAAACGTAACGAAGCGATCAAGTACTCAGCGGGTGTTCTAGCTAGCTCAGCGCTATTACTGCGCCTTGCCGGCTGGCAGCTCTTAGCGCCCTCCTTTTAGTTAGTGATACATTTACTGATTTGTGAACTCCCCGTTGATGAGAGTTCCACTACCGTAACTGGTTGAAGGACATGCCGTTTCGGTACAACTTTCTCAAAAAAAGTAGAAATGACGCTTTCTAAGGTCTGGAGAACATAGCTACAGAGCGTTTGAGCACTAGCCAGGAACCCACGATGTTTCGACCCCCTTTTCAAAACCCAGATCATATCTATTCGGTGCTTCTCGTCTCGAAAGTTCCGGGCCTCTGGAATGCACCACGAAATCGTGTCAAGGCCTTCGATCATCATACGTTCGCTTTTGTCGCCGAATGTCGCTTTCATTGGGGGCGATTTTCGAGGACGGTGGCCTGAATTCCGTCATACGTTCACCTTCGATATGCTATAAATTCAGGTCAATCGGTTACGAACCCTTGTTCACTCTCTACTTTGACTTTCTTTCGTCATCACACCTCAGATAGCTACTCTTAAGGACCTATTCTTGACGGGCCTTCCCTTAGCTCTATTCCCATGTGACTGATCAGACAATCTTTTCGCTATCCCATGGGTCTATAGGTAGCCAGGGACAAAGAGCTTTAAGGGGTTTTTTCCGAGAAAAACTAAAGCGGACTAATTAATCCTGTTTACTTTCTGCAAGCGAAAACAAGTGATATGGCTAAATGAGGTAAACAACACTTGTGATAACACTAATTGTTTTTATTCGGCACAATTTTGAGTCCTGTTTTTGACTAACCTGGGCTTACCAGCGCTCATGATGGGTAAATTTTTCTAGCACATGATGCGTAAATTTCCTAAACAGACCCTCGCACTATACCCAGTACTTGACCATTCGCTAAGCTCACGTCACCAAACCCTCCGAAGTTCTCTCACATATTCCTACTAATGCAGACCAAACCCGTCTGGCCAGTTCCCACCCGCAGCGCCCACCATCGACTCTTCTCTTAAGATCTTCCCCTGTGATGTGCCATGACTGTTGCAATGACTTGAAGCTTTAGCATCTTTGATAGGTCCAACCGAGGACTCCGCTGTGGTAGTGAGGGGTTTTTTCTTTAATCTCCACTGACGTCGTTCGCATAGTTGTTGCTTGAACTTGTTTACGCGGGTACTCTTCTCCTTACGCTTGACAGAATGTACTCATTTCTTATAGCAATTCTAGTTCAGCATGAAGAGCCCGGTAATTGCCTTCCCCCTGAGGCTATTAGGCCTGGACGTTTTTCTGACAAAATTGCACTTTTTTCCTCCCTCCTGCTTTTTCGTAACACATTCTCTTTGTCCGTAGGTACTATGGCCATGAAGTAAGCAAAAATCAATCTGTACTACCGAGTAGCTTGTTTAACAGGTGCAATGACCCGGTTTAATCGCTCTCCTAACCCTGCGACGCGGAAAGCCCGGGTCCGGTTACAGATCCGAGCCTGTTTTTTTTCGCTATAGTTGCAAGTATCCTTTCCCAAGGGTGGTACCCACTTGAGGTTAGAGCTAGGGCGCATATCGTGCGGCGACCTGCGGTTTCAGTTATCCCCCTTCCCTCAAATTTGCTCTTAGCCAGCGACCTCCCCTATCCTGCCCTCTCTTCCTTAAACTTCAGCTTCCTACCAACTTTTTTTCAAGTCCCATCCACACCTATAAAGGAATCGCGTCCTAGCGAACATTCCACGCAGAGGTCGCGCTGGGGGGAGCATTTCCACTCTGAGCCATCTAGAGAGCTTTTTCAACAAAAAGACAAGTATGACGGGTTTTTGGTGTCTAGACCGACTGTGCTCTAGCTTCACCAGAGTCACAATGTTCCAACTCAAAGCGAAACTTTGTGTACCGGAACTCAGTAGCGTGAGGTACAAAATGCCCTCCTTGCAGAACAGCGCATTTCTCTCCCCCAAAAAAACGCGGGTCCAGCGAAGGTTCATGGAGGTTCGTCACAATCCAACTAATAACTACCAACTTCAACTACCAAAACAATGGCGGTCGCTGCAATTCAAGAATGGGGGCAGTGTGACGTTGCCGACGTCTCCCGTTGCACTATTGATATTCTTTCGACTCGTAGGTGTCCCGAAGTCGTTACTATTCTATTTGCGGTTTTCTTATCTCATTTCGCTCACTGTAGTCTAGATAGCGCTGTACGCCCCACAGTAAAGTGCACAGATCTTTTGGCGGCATCCTTCTGACTCTGTGCAATTTTGTTAGCAATTTTAAAGTACAAATCTCAGCAGTCTTGGACGATTTGATTATGTTTTCAAAGGGCGTCGTTGAACGTACGTTCTATGCCGCTCGTGTTTTTCGCGTCGTCCCGTCGTTGCGGTCTCGAAAAATAGACATCGCGGTTGTTCAAAAAAGAAAACAATCGCGATACCCCTGTTGACCATCATAACCCACTAAATCCGCGTCGGTTACACCTGGCGCTCGTCCAGGAATTATCATGTGATATGGCCGCATGTTGCCGTAGAAATCTATATCCTTAATACATCTTTTCCAGTTATCGTCGATTACTTACTCTGCAAAGCCGCATACCCTCGATAGTTATTCGTAGTTTTCTCCGCGTAAGGACGTTCAGACTCAAGGAATTTTTAGCTCTTTCATGAATGGTCAAAGGGTTTTGGGTAGTCATCATTGTGTTCTTGTTTGAATGGAGAAAATCCACAATGCAGACCACCGCGTACGTCGGAGCACCATGTAAACAAGGATATTCTGGCCAATCCTTGCTAACAATGGGAAAAAATACGATTCCCAAGAGTTACGCCATCATAGCTGTTCAGCTGCCCACTGCCCATTCAACAGCAGAAACTCGCTGAATAATGAGGTTTCGCACCAAATTGATTAGTTTGGGAAACACTAATCTCGAATGAGGTGGACTTTGTGGCCTGGCAGGTGAAATGTTTAGGAGTGAATAGATTAGAAGAAATAAGTTCCGAAAACGGCATTTCGTTGACTGCAGTTTTGACTAGAAAAGGCTCGCAAGCAACTAAAAGGGTAGTCTTCGCCTCCGACGGCTCCCTTTTCGGGATCATTCTGCTTCCGTGCAGAATCGTAAGGGCTTGCTGAAATCATGTGGCCCTGCAGATTGACTTCCGTCACTAGACAGTAGTGTTTCTTTCCTCCGGCGAAATTTGGTACGAGTTGCCGCCCCAGAAGGTAAACGCCTGTTAGTGTTGGGCAAGGAAGTCGATTCGGGACTTTGACCAACTGCAACATTGAAACGATCGGCAAACGCATAACTGCACTTTAATCACAATGCACCATCACCTCCTCCACCTACAACCATTATAAATTTTTTTATGTGTACGCGACTGTTGTGGCGTAACCAAATCAGGCTGAGTCCTGCCCAGACCAATCAAGCCCCCTCGCGGAGTCTGCTAGATGGTACAAAGACTTTCTTAAGGAGTAGTACACATAAAACGTGCATAACAGTAAACATATACGTACTAAATAGATGCTACTGCGACTCTGACCGTGAGACTGAAGTGGCGCATCCCAACAAAAACTGATCATTGGTCCAACACTCTCCCTTTTTAATACACCTCTTATTTCATAATATATGATACTGAAAAATAACTCAGAACAAAGGGGAAGGGGGGGGGAGCTTTTAGGCATTCGCAGGAAGAGAAAGCAGTTCAAATTAGCAAGGAGGAATTCTCATAATTTTAGGTTCGTTCCTTTCAAGATGCGTAGCTGCTTCAAGTGATATGCGATGTGTTACGGTGGGAGGCGGGGCATCATCGGTAGTGCAGATCCACGCAATCGAGTTCTCTTTCCCGTTCAACGCTAATTAGAACCAGATTTAATGAGATTGAAAAGACTGACCCCACTCCGTGTGCCTACATCGTCAAGACTTGTAATGTCGATGTTGCTAGAATAATAACACTCCTTTATGATGTATGTTCGTTGAATAGCGAAATTTCGTTATTTATCTATAAAGAAGAAACAAATTGAAAAAGTCTGAACGCTGTCATTCCAAAGAGTCTTGGGATTATTTTAATGTTTATAAGCAATATAAAGTTATAATTACCAGGTTTTTCGTTTCGACAGAAAAGCTGATAACGATTGACTTGCCATAAGACCACCACAAGAGCCGGTAAATCAAAGTCGCCACCCCCCGATAGAAACGCTACTATCGTGGAGAGACAGCTGACTTTTGAAGAGGGACTCAGTGGCAAATATCGCACTATACTCATAAGTACGAACCTGTGGTGGGCTAGACAAGTGTGGTTCCCAATGGACACACTGGTCAGTTTTGGCGTCAGCATGTGTAATAAGATAAAAGTGTTAGGGGCGGCAGTGTCGCGAAGCTGACTCTCCTCAAGAACAAGTGAGCTCCGCTCGCCTAAGGTGTCTGCTTCTTGCTGTTGTGTGATTCTTGTTCTGTCTGAGCTTCTCCCAGCGATCTCTGTAATAGTTTTAAACTCTGCTTACCTTGTGATGTCAGCTGCAAATAGGGGCTTTATTTACGGCTGGTTTCTGACGTTTTGCTCGCTCCCTTCACCCGCACACGTCACCCACACGCAATCTTTTTTTCTGATCGGGCGATAGCTAACAAATATTTTCACGGGAATTCGCGAAAAGCGAGCTTTTATTCTCTCGCATTCCTTTTTGTGATTGCCTCGATTTAAACATTTTTAGTGATTTTCATTTTTCCTTTGTTTATTGGGACACCCGTCAGGGATAAAAAACACCTTGCCAAGCTTATTTGTCGGCACTAAATTTTGTGAGATTATTTTAAATTGATATGAAAAGCAAACTATATAATATTGGCAAACTTAGGCCGGTTTTTTTCTCAGTCGTGAAAGTGTGCCTCCATCGTCAAATCCTTTAAAAGTAACACACTCATCGTTGCATTAGACTTTACTTCAATCCTCTTATAGGACGGCTGAACTTGCTTGCTCTCCTTGTACTTGCGCTCAACATTCTGGACTGGGTTGAACTACTAATCCCGCTCCTCTGTCCGGAATCGTTCCATTTCTACAGATACCCTCCATTAGTCACAGTTTGTCCTAAGTAACGAGGGATGTCCTTAATTCCTTCTTGCGTCTGGTCTCTATCTAAGGCCCTCAAAGCTCTTATCGTGGCTTCCTCAGCGACGACGTTGCCGCTGGAAGTCCATCGTGTTAGCGCGTGCGCCTAATTGTCTGCGAACCCACACTGCGTAAGTCGTGTGGTCCGTCAAATCTATTTGCATTTCGGCGTAGTGCTCACGACGAAACATTACCGTCAACTCACTCACAGTAACACATCGCAAACAGTCAATAAAGTCGCCAAACTGTAAAGGACACGAACGGAATGAACCGGCCAGAATCATCAGAAAGGGCACTTCGGCGTTCTCTGAGGGTTGTTTCAGAACTTTCGAGAGCCAAAGAACGATAGGAATTCTGTACTTCAGTGGAAGCTTCGCGCTAATTTCCGTTTTATCCTGCTCTCTTGGAATCGCTTCGGAATTACTATGCTGATCCTCGGTATTATTGAACAAGGTCGGGGCTTCTAAGGAAACGAATGCAGGACCAGATCACTTTACTTCAGATGAAATGAGTAGTCCTTGACTTCCTTCTATCTATCGGTCCTTTGTCATTCAATTGCTCTGTTCCCACGTCAGTGGGTCGTAAACGCGGAATTATGTCAGGTGTCGCACGTGACAGCGGTGCTAAGATTTCTGCTCCTTCCAGAATTTTAGTACGACTCTCAGCTTCAATTTCTGAGATGCATAGCGTTCAAATTAAAAACGCGAATCTCCTTTTATTGCTATACAATTTTCGAGGCCATCGCCACGCCGCTTCTAATGCGACAGTTTGCGGACAGTTCTGTCCTTAAATTCAGATTGTATCTCCAATTTTTGTGCCATCTTGTCATATCAGAGCCTTAGTGCATAAGGAATACTCGCGCTTCAGCTCCTTATTAAATTCTACTTCTTCGAGGAAAAACTTTCATTGAGTTCGGCTGCCCTCGAGTTAAGCCGAGGGGCGTGGTCAGAATCGTCATGGACAGGAAACTTTTGGACGTTCCAAGCTGCTTTGTGTCAAATGACAGAGGTCTTTCTTTTTGATCAGTACTTCGCTAATGCGCGGCCGCTCTGCTACAGTGTCTCAGATTTCTGAAGAGTTTTCTGTTAACTGCCTGGATTTGTTTAGTTCCTGGTTCGAGTTCATGCGACCTTCCGCCCATTTCATTGTTTTCGTGCTAAAAATCCTATCAACTTGACGAAAATGGAGGTCAAAGTCGATTGGGACCAAAGTACCCTGTTGTTTGGGAGAAAGCAACCCGACAGATTTTTCAACAACATAATGATAATAACTAGTGGATCTTTTTGTGAACAATTTTTGCGAAATTAACTCCATGGACTCCATGGGGTTTAATAACAGCGAAATATATCTCCCCGGGCATAGTCAACATACCGCTAACATCACATGAGGGCGTGGAAACCAGTTCCGCGTCTGTGAGAGATCACAGATCTCCGCGGTAATTCGCCGATTTCTGGTATTCACACGCCACACGTGTCTCCTCCTACATTCGTAGGACATCTGACACCTATCGCCTCGATAGTATCGACTTCCGCTTACACCACCCGGAGGATTTCACCGCTCACACTCCCCCCCCCCCTAAACTCTAAACACCTCGCATTTCCTTCGAATGAGTCATCTTGGCTCTCTTCCATCAGTTTTTGGCTATTTATAAGTTTCTAAGTCCCATGAGTCATGGCATGAGGCTATTTCCTCCTACTCGTTCGACCCACATTTCACTGTCAGCTCATAAGTAAAGAGTGAGTCATTCCTTGTTGGCTCGAATTCCAACGTCGTAGCCAAAGTGCCCGGCTAGTTCACGGGAACTTCAGTTGATATTCTGTGAGTGTGTGTCCGGGAGAGAGAAAATCGGACATCTCTCCTCACCTTGTGCACTCTATGCTTGAGCTCTGCTCTATCTGAACGAGGGCAGTATGCTGCGAAAGTGTGTGTGTGCGTATGTGTATGTGCATGTGGTGGTGGCTAGAGTGCGTCCCACTCACCCATGTGCTTCGTTATTCGTTCTATAAAGGGATTGGATGAAGCTGGCCATAGCTGGACTTTATCGACTTCTCGTTATAGCCCATCATTTATGTTTTCTATGTCTGCCCAGAGATCGGGTATTCATTCACGTAAGTGGCTGACTGAGTGAGACGGCTGGTGGGAGGTGCAGACAGGACGTTTCCTGCCGTTGAGCAAGAATTTCCAGAATGCGATCTCTGGTACCACCGTCGTAGGAGACTTGTCAACCGCGGAGCTTTCCTTCTCTTCCCTTTTTTCTTCTTCCTTCATTCCCTTCCTTCCCTCTCTATTTCCTGCTCCCTTGTCTTCATCCTTCAGCTGCTGAGCTAGAAGATGCCATGGAAAAGAAACTTCTGGAAGCTCGCAGGGAGTCCGGTTGACAAGAGCCCTGCGACCGTGTTACCACCCCCTGCCCCATTCTGCCTACCATCTTCCTAAGTCTCCCAATGTACTACTACTTCCGGAGTTTTTTTTCTCTAAAAACTGGCGGGTATATGACGCACGTGAAACAAAAAAAACGAGAAGGTCGACAACGAAAAACCTTTGAACATTTTTCTCCCAGGCGATTACAACCCCCTAACTCCAGTGACCGAGCACGCCTCCCCCCACTAAGGAACCCCATCGTGTGACATGTTCTGTGTGCAGGAGCTTACTGTCTCCCTTACGTTGTATTTGAAGTTATTCTTGCGTAGTTCAAAGCGCTTGCTTTGATCACATCCTGCTCCCCTCTAATCCTGCCTCCGTGCTTGTTCATGCTGCTCTCCTGAAATTCGTTCGGGCATCCATCTACTCTCGGTTCCACGAGAAAGAGTCAATTCTTTCAAGGAACTGTCGCAGTCCCAGAATTACCATATCCAAATGAACTCCGTATCCTACGGTAAGTGGGTACGTAGTTGCGGACTCAGTGTCACTCGTGGCAGCGGTACCGAGGGCTTCTGCTACTTCTTAGTAACACCCGACTTCGTCAGGCTTCAGTATCATAATCAGAGACCCAGTCCAAAGCTTGTCAGGTTCCATACCTTTTTTGTGAGAAGACAATTTTCGCAAGGTACCAGTTCCAATTTTTATTCAGAAATGGTTTCCTATTGTTCCGTTCGTTCTCCGTTTCTTGTATCTTATCTCGAGCTACCGTAGCTATCTAGCAATCTTCCCATCAGTCCTTTAACGCCCATCTCCTGCGGTGGTTAATGCACTGAAGTGCGGAGCTCAATCCCTATAGGGAGTTTGGGCCGGTTGCGTTTTCCAGAGTGCAAAGCCACTCCAGAGTGCCGACCTCGTCGATTCATCGTGCGCTTTTTCATCCTCGCTCACTCTTTCCTACTGGTTGGTTCACTCTCGTTCTCTAAGCGACCACCCATCCACAGCCAGTCTACTGCACGAGCTCCTCACGCCTTCCACGCTGGGTGCCGACGTCATCTGATGCATCGCCGCGCAGCAGCGTGGATGGTTCGATTTCTTGGACGGCGTCCAAGTTGTGAGTTTATGTGTGTATGTGTGTTCTGTGCAGTTCTCTGCTATTCCTGCGCCGCAATTTATTCATGTCGTTGCGCACCAGCTTGCGCTCTCGTTCTCTCGCTAGCTCTCCTACTACGTTCACCCTCTCTCCCTTCTCCCGTCCGCCCCGTTACGTCGCCCCTTCTCATATCTCCACGCTTCTCGCCGGCTGTCAATATTCGTATAGCCAGCCGGACGACGAAGCTGGTCAGTGTCCTGCTCGGAATCAATACTTGAAACGACGCCAAAGCCACGCCTTTCGAGACCTACGCGATTAAATGGACGATGCTGAAGCAGTCGTCGAGGCCTCAAAACAGAACGCGAACATACGACACAAGGAGAGCTGTGTGCTGTGTGTGTATGTCCGTCCGTCGTCGTCGTCGTCACATTGACGTCTTGGCGCCTTGTCGGCATCGTCACGTCCCTACCATTTTACCGTAGTCGTCAGCTTCTTGTTGCTACTTCGCCGCATTCCATCGCACTTTAGCCGTGATGATGTTTTGCCACCACTCACATGAGGACCGGTTACGCTGTCGTCTAGTGATGTCGCCGACCAGCAACCCATGCACCCATCGCACCATCTTTGCCTCAAATCTGTCTCTTATAACTCGTCCAAAGTGAACTACAGTCTCCATCTTTTCTTCTAGAAAGTTTTTCCTTTTCTCGCTTACGTCACTTACTCTCTGGACTGGCTTGGCCTGCACAATCAAGCGATGTCCGTCCGGAAACTCCAAACCCCCGCCCCGATTTCGAATCAATTTACGCCAAGCCGATGTTGCGAATTCGCACTATTCGCTCACGAAGTGCAGCAGAGTTGACGTTGGCGGCGCCGGACGGACGCACTTTGCGGACTACTCGCACTACGTGAACTTTGCCGCCGTGTGCTGTGCCGCGTTGTCACAAAGCCACATCGCTTTTTACTACTTGTGCTGTCGATGTTGCAACTGCATTTGTCACTTCATATTGGCAGCCATTTCGTGAAGGATTGTAAAGCTCTCTCTCGAGTGAGTGGCTAGCCGGTCAACGGCGGCGTTCATTTCCGGAAATTTTTGCGTCCGAAAATTGTGTGGGAACAGTTGCTTGGACGAGCTGTCGATTTCGGATCTTCTTCTGCTCTCGCCGGTCAGTTGGCTCAATCCAAGTGTTCATTGTGGCTCGTACAACGCACACATTTAGTCGTAGTCGTTGGTTCCGCTCTTCGCGGCGTAGGGGGGGGGGATCCGGCTAGTCGTAGAACCAGTTCAAAGCCGTCGTTGGTGGGGTTCGTCGGCGTCGTTGCTAGTGCCGCCGCCGCATGCGCACGCTGTTGACGGTGTTTTTCATGAGAGCTGGGTGTATCGTGGCTTGCTTACTTGTTGTCTGTTTGCTTGTTGTTTTGCTCGTGCCCAACTGGTTGCTGTCGTCTGCCTCCTGCCTCGCTTGGTTCACTCGACGACGAGTCTTAGCCTTCATTTCTACGCATGCGCTACTATAGTATTTCTGAAGCTATCGCACTAAGGCACGTCGCCGCGTCGCGTAGTTCTAAAAGTGCCGCTCCGGCTTTTACGGTCAGCAAATTTCACGGCGAATAGGGCTAACCGAGAACAACGTATCTCAAGACCTCGCCATTCGAGTCTCGTGCCTTCAACGATTACGGTCGGATAGCCCTAATGCTCTCAAACTCCTTGTGGATGTCCTTGATTTTTGCTATTTTTCATTTTTATTCGCTGTATTTCTTAAGCTTAATGTAATGTAATTTTATCTGTAAGATAGACGAATTCCAGGAATGAGTTGACCTCGTCAATCTCCTCGGGCTGGGTCCCGGCTGCGCCATTTTCTTCTTCATCGACATGGCGAACGAGTGCTTCCCGATCAATACTTGCGATTGGAACAACATCAGATAGCATTCTGTGTTAAGGTTCGTTTCTACTCAGATAAGTCAACTCAAGTGTTCCCCTCAAAAAGCTCACGTCACGAGGCAGAAACTGGTCTAGAAGCTGGGAACGATTTATACCCGGAAATGCCTATGGGAGGTTTTCCATCTGACCTTTTTTTAGCCTTCATGACTCACTCCAATTCATCCTCATAACGAAATCTACGACAGAATTGCGAAATGGAAGCAGGATTAATCCAAGGCTATTTCCATACCCGTGATAGCCTCCTTGGCCCGCGTTCATGGGGAAGGATAACGATTATATTCGGGAGAGAGTAAGGAAGTGAAAAAAATCAACGGAGAACAGAGCAGGACATTGACAAGGGTTTTTTGCACATATTTGGAAGATGCTGGTAAAGTTCTTATAATGGCTGGCCAAGTAGAGCTAAAATTGAGTGGTGTGAGCCCCACGGAGCACGTTGGGGATCCTCAGCATCACACGTCCTGCTGTTTGGGAAAAATTTTGAAAAATATGACCTCCCCCTTATAACGCTCTGCTAATAGATCCTTTCTACCCACCCACCATCTTCTTCAACTCTTCGGAACCCCCACCGCTTTTCCGGAATCTTTTTCAAAAAAATCTAGCCTACATTTGGGAGGGGTACACATAGCGCACGGAAAACCCGACAAAAGGCAACAACCGGAAACATTTTTCGCTGAGACAAGCACCATTCCCCCATCGACCAAAATACGATCCGATCGCTGAGACAATAAAGGCGTATACTGAGTATAACTGATCCTCAGTGAGGGCAGGAGTCGTACTCACCTTTTTTCTCGGTTTGTCCTCCCTCCTCTCCCATCACTTCATGGCGATTTGTTGGGAAAACTGGGAATTTCTGGGAAAATCGCTTCGGAAAAGTGATAGGAAGTGGGAAGAATTTTGTCGGCAGGATCGGGAAGGAAGTTAGTATTAGAATAGAAAATTTCGAGGTGAGGGGAGGATCGTATTTCTCGAAATTTTTCTCAACGGCAGGTCGAATCCTGGTATGAGATATGCAAAGGCGTTAACCGTCTAAGCCTAAGACTTAGACGGTTAACGCCTTTGCATAGCCTCTCCTCGAAAATCCATCGCCAGATTTTCTTTCTGGGGAACTGCAGTTACCTGTTGTGGTACTATTCAAAACACCGGAGAACGGCAAGTCCATTTTTTCCCAAAAGGGCACCCATGTAACCGTAAATATCTAGTGCACCTACTCCTTGCCCATCTTCGGTCTCAGCAACCAGAGTGAACACGTCAGGTTCAGAAAATTGAAAACAAGGACCAGGTGGGGGATCGTATTCACCTATTTGCTCGGTTCTTCCTGTTCCTTCCCCCATTCCACACTGTTCTGCGGCAGTTGCTTGGGGAGAAACTAAAAAATTCTGGTAAAAAAATCTTCGCATTTTTCTTGGTATCACTATAACCTCTACTGTTTCAGATGTTCGCCGGCGCTGCTCAACAACCTGCTACTCGCCAAAGGTCTTTCGTATGGCCGCGAATTCCGCGAGTCGCGGTGGTTCGCGCGTGATCGTATCGCCACGAGACGGCAGCAGTCCGTCAGTTCTGTACGTCAACTCGCTACCGTGCTTTCGTCGTGCGCAGACCTCTCGGCAGTGGCTGCAGAAGACTACCGCGCTTTCGCCGTTAAGAACGGACAACCTCATTTAATCCTTTCTTCATACACATATTTGCCTCTATTATATTACACTCAATATAATCATATGCTCCGTGATTGTCTGCTTCTGTTCATTTCACCTCATCTCGTCGTCGACTCCACCCCCCTCGCGTCCCTCGTCAGATTGTGGCCCCGCCCATTGGTAGTCCTCCTGGGTATCATCAGAAACTTCTACCAATACGGTTCCACGATTATCTAATAATCACTAATATACCAAATGTCTTTCATATGGCTGAGTGCTTCTAGTTTTGATGGATGTAAGCCCCGATGTGCTGTATAGGGTGTGTGTTTGTGTGGAAAGATGGTCCGTCCACATCTAGTAGCAGCAGCAGCTGCAACTGTGGTATGGGCGCACACATCACACCGACCGTCACCGACCACTGACCCTTTAGCTTTTGCAATCCACGTTCTGGGCACAGATAACGCTGCCTTCCACTGTTCCGCGAAGACGGGTACCGCATACGACCAATGATCGCGTACAATTGCGTACCGTTTGCCGACTCCACAAAACATGGCAATTACCGTGCTCGGTTTATATAGGTAGAGGAGAAGATGCTTGGTAGCTACGGCTACACTTTTAACAGTCAGTGTCGCAACAGGTGCATGGTTCATTTTTTTTGTAAGCGTTTTTTCTCCAATTTCACAACGTGCCGGCAAACCGTGCGCATCGCAACGCGTCCAGGTCAGGATTAGCGGGAGGCACCGTATTCACCAGCCTTGAGATCGTCTCGTCTCGTACCCCCCACCCTAGTATGTAATTTGCGCATTATTGATTAACATTTTATTCACTCTAAGAGTTAGTTCCATCGTCTAGCTGGCCTGTTCGTCACTGACCGTCTTTCTCTAGGTATTTGATTAGGTCATTTGGCAGCGGCCTCGATTGTGCTCGGACACGCTCGATTACGGTAACTCTACCGTATCGTGATCAGCGGACGTACCGTATGACATCCAGCACTGCACTGCCATGTGTATTTATCCTCAATTGTATCTGAATGTAACCTCATGATGATTTTCTAGAATGAATTTGCAAACCGAGAAATGTCTAGTCAACACAAACACCATTTAGGTGCCGTTTGGCGACGGGGGGGGGCATTGTTCACCTCTGCTTTACTAGTTGCGGTTTACAAGTCTCTCCCTGGTAAAACCTGTTAACTTTTGTGAATCTGGAACGAGCTCGTCTAGACACCATGGCAGAACCTGTCAACTCTTATGAGCTCACAAAATGGCTCTCTAGACAGGTCGAAACGACGGGAAATGCAACGTGTCCCCCCTCCGTCCACCGAATTGCCCCTGCCATTTGTACTGAAACACGGCAAATCTTACTGTAATCAATACGCACGAATTGAGTTTTTTTGCAAGCGTAGGGTTGCCCAAAGTGGTAGGTAGCATTATTGTCGGTTTCCGGCCAAGCGTATTTTGCGGCTGGAGCGCACATAAATTTGCTTCACGTGTCCTAAAAATGCCCAGGCTAGAGATGGATAGCTCTATGATTTGAGGGAAGAGGTATACTTCAAGTTCTCACGAACGAGGGGAAAGCACAATCACTAATTCGCGCTTAGCAAGTGGTCAAGTCCTGCAAAAGTAAAAGTTTAAAGTTAGTGTTTCAGAAAAAGGCTAATGCCCACAATAGTTCATCTGCTCGATCCAGTGCTCAAAAAGACCACTACACCCAAAACATCATCTGCTCATGGGACGAGCTCACGCCAAGGAACTTCGGAAGGCGGTTGTCCTCGGAAGTTTTCGAAACCACCTAAGCGCACGTTTTAGGGAGCAATGTTAGGGGGTTCCTGATACAGAGATATTGCTAAGGCATCATTCTAAGCGGTATCGCATTCGCTCCAGGACCTAAATGATTTGACATGGAGGTACTAGTTAAAGGAGAAGCCCGCGGTCTTATTCGCCATCCACAGACGGTGGATTCAGGCAATGTGCTTGTTGAAGCTCGATAGTGAAGAAAAGGAAGGGCAGAAACAACAATGCCAACGCTTCTACTAGAGCTCCATTACGGATTCAGTTAACACCAATCTCCAATCAACCACTCCCCACGCCCCATCCGCACAGCTGATTCCCAGAAGGAACTCTACGACCGTACAAGTGAAAATTTTTATGCTTTTTCGTCCTGCAGCTTCGTTCTTCACTACCAGAAGGCATTAAAGACGGAGTCTGGGACAGGAATCAACTGGAAAAAGTAGAAGTCACTGAACATTACGCTTTAGCGCTTTTTTTTTTCAATTTTTTTGCCGGCGAGAACCGGTAAATATTATTAGGTCATCCCATTCAAACTGCCGCTACATATAGAGGAATGGCAGAAAAGCAAAGGGATAGAGCAGCGGGCTACTATACCATTTGGAAGCTAGTACCTTAAGCTGTGTATCTGTGAAATTTGGCGAACCTAGCCTCTGAAGAAGTTCTCGAGAAATTGAAGAGAAGCCCGAGTGGTGAAAATCGGCGCCGGTTTTTCAAATCAGACGTCATAAAAGGAAAGTGCGCTGCTCAAATTTGACCTGCGCATAGTTGGTGTGCTAAGGGCTGTTTCTCCAAGAAATACACGGTGGAAGATTTGGTTCAGGAGCCCGTACAAGGAAGAAAGGAAAAAATTTGTTGTCGTGGATGGTCCCATAATATTCATCCTGCACAAGAAAAACGGGTGATGCACTCAGGCACTGAAAATCTGATCACAGAGCCTGGACCCTTGTTGAGCTTCCCCGCGAGTCTGACATCCCAGCTGCAACTGCTGCCCGAGTTATGTCCGATAAACTGAGGATGGTCAAGAGGGTGGCGCATGGGTACCTAATTTTCTTATAGAAGCACGAACGCAGTACCGATTCTATACCTCTAGCAGTAATGTTCTCAGCATGAGATGTCACTCAACTGTGAAAACGCACCCAGGCCTTAGATGAAATATGGGTGGTCTCGGACCTCGAGCCGAAACTCACAATCGTCAATTTTGTATGAATGCAGATGAAAAGCCGCCCAGACTTCTACTACCCATCGCAAGGAGTTACGTGGGCGCAAGTGATGATCATCATAGCAAAGGATTCCCACACTGTGGCTTTCAAGCGGCTCTATACAGAGAACAAATCCGTCACTGTCGGTGCATATTGCCTGTTCCTCGGCATTCAGATCGACAAATGGATGCTACCACACAACTACAAGAAGGCCACCGTTGCTCGTCATAGTACCAGACCCCGAGTAACTGTATTGTAGATCAGTGCTGGGACACATACAATGTTCAATCGCCCATTCGCCCGTCATAAAGCCATGCGATTACAACTGTTCTATTCAGTTGAGAGTACTCTCCAACGGCAGACGCTACAATGTTTTGTCATTTGCCGAAATTGGCAACAACAGCAATTTACCCACACTTATTGAAAAATCGAAGGTACCAGAGGTCCAAAGGCCCTCGGGGCACTGGGAGCGGGTCATTGGTGAAGGAGGGATTTACTCATCCTAAAGCTAAAATATCACTTTTCTATTTATTCTCCTCTTTGTTTTATTAAAAAAAAACCAGCGGCACGTTTGAATGGATACCTATATATTTGTCGCGGACCAACACTACCTTCGCGACGCCATATTTTCAGTTTCTATTCCTGATCGCGGACCATGCCTTTAACTGGTAAGGAGATCTTGGGCGCGATTTCGCGCGGCGTGTCGCCACAACGTAGATATGTTTCACTGCACCTTAGGTGCTACATATTCCTAACTTCCTGGCAAGGAAGAAAAGACCTCTGTAGTTGGTATGTCGCAATAAGTCGGTAGGGGGTTGTCAGGAGGCGTGGAATGAGCTCGCCACCGGCTGCATACTGGTAGTGATCGACTAGTGACCGATTCAGGGAGAAGACGTTAGAGGTAGAATACGGGCTCATTCCATACCTCCTAGACCGCGCCGACTAATTGAGACGAAATCAGCTGTATGTACTGGCAATGGTCGTAGTAATCGGTGACCGCGTGTCCCGTCTTTGTCATAATTCGGAGGCTCTCCAAAATTCACAAAATCAACAGAACAAAGACAAACCCGCATTTATACGTGAGCTTGAAAGAAATACCCAAAAGTCCCTCATTCTCACAGGAGTGAGGAGGGCCAGTCTGTAGTAGTACGGTATCGCTTTGATTGGACGAAGTGCTGTGCGAAACGATAGCTTCTTTGTCACGTATCGCGACAAGGCTGTGCTTTTCAAAAACTGTCCGAAACGAAATCATGAGTCTCAGACCACGCC
>MU912481.1:0-29620 GCA_036418165.1 Cooperia oncophora
CCATCGCGTATCATGGCAGGATATATCACAAAGTTCTGAAATCGGGTAAAATTGTGAAAACTCTCCGATAAACGCATCTCTCAGACGGATGCGCCATGACGTAGCGTTTATACTTCAACGGCAGCAGCCGGCGGATCTCTCGTTGCATACCCGCCGATCCGTAGCCGAGGAGAAGCGCATACAGAGATATCGCGACCCGAGCGTGCTCCATTGGCATATTAGACGGTCGTTCCTCCAACCTGATAGCACGATTGGAGCACGGGCTCTTTTGCAGTCTTGATTTACAAGATGAATCGCCTTGAGGATACCAACTCGGTAAACCGTTTTTTTCTTTGACAGTGCTATCACTTCTAGCATGCCGACTTTCTGTTAACAGTACTCGCAGTGAGTGTTTCAAAAAATTACGAAAAAACGCCAATCCACGTTTTTCGTTTTTCTTTATAGAGGTGTTCCTGTTGACTTTTTGGCTTAGAATCAACTCACCGAGCTGTATAACGAGGGTAATGCCATAGTCATAGGACATTGGTTTTTGGCCCGTCGCCATTTCGGCGCCCACTTGCGCGACGCCTCAGCGCCACAACTTTTCTCAAACATCTCTCTGAACTTACTGGGGCTATTCAGTGCCCTGTTCAGAAAGTGATAATCATTTCTAGCCGTGGCGCTATTTAAGTGCCAATTCTGCGCCACTGAGCGCCAGTTGGGCGACACGACGCATTCCAAAAAACAGTCTGTATGAATTGCATTAATGGGTTTTCTCGGTGCCTGATTACGAAAGTAACATTCATTCCTAGCCATGGCGCCGTTTGGTGCCATTTGGTGCCGATTTGGCACCACTATTTTTTCACCAAAATCTTTATAAACTTGCAACCGGGTCTGTGGAGTGGTCACGTGAACGTGAAGTGCAAAGACATACAAAAATCACGTGAGCCTGCGGCTACAGCTACGCGCTCACCATAGCCGCTTGTTCACGTGATTACTGCATGTATTTATATATTCACGTGATCATTATAACATATACAGTCTGAGCCGACCCAGGCATATCGATCGCACTCTGCATCGGTGTAACTGATGGAGGGAACTTCAAGGAAATCAGGGGTCAAGAGTGGCCAAAAGATACCTCGGATCACCAAAACAACTAGGGTGGTCTCAATCCGTGTACGCGAATATCTTGAGGGCTTGGCACCTGTCTACCGCCAAAGTAGTTCGCGACAGCGGACTGGGCGCAAACTTGTCCCTGTGATAGCGTGATCCATAGACCGAAATTTACATCGGCTTGGCGCTTGTGCCGCATGCGCGGCTAATTCCCTGAACTCTAGTGCCATAACCGCTTGGTCCTGACTGTTCGGCGCCCGTGCCATGGGCGCTGGCGTTGAACCCTCGATCACCAAAATTGTTGAGCACTTGTATACCGGGTCGCATGACATCCTAATTACGGAAATGACGTCCATTTTTTCTGCCTCAGCGCAAATGGACTCTACCATCACTCTGCTGAGGCTGGCTGATCGTGGCTGAAGCATCGAACCACCCCACCCCATGCAAGTTTTTATCGATTTTGGCGAAAACTGAGGTAGCGCCGAATTGGCACACAATAGCGCCAAATGGCGCCATGGCTGGAAATGAGTGTTCCTTTCATGATCAGGGCACCGAGAAACCCCATTATACAAGTTTATACAGACTTTGTTGGGAAAGGTCGCGTCGCCGAACTGGCGCTCAGTGGCGCTAAATTGTCACCTAATGGCGCCAAATGGCCCCACGGCTAGAAATGGGTGTCACTTTCGTGAACAGGGCGTGAATAGCCCCAGTAAGCAAGTTTATACAGATGATGTTGAAAAAGTTGCTTCGCTGAGGCGTCGCCAAGTGGCGCCAATTTGCGCCAAATGGCGCCAGCCAAAACCGAATGTCGTGGAATATGTGCATACCCTCGGATACAGCTCGGCGAGCTGATTCTGACCATATATGGCCATCTATGACAAAAAGTCAACAGAAACAGCTCAATAAAAAAAACTAAAAAAAACGCGGATTAGCTTTTTTTCGTAATTTTGAACACTTACGGCGAGTACTGTATTCAAGAGGATTTCATACAGCAACGAGAAAGCTTCTTCTTGTTTTTCCCTTGGTTCCAATAAACACGAGTGTTTTGAAAGTCTCGTATTGGCCGAAAGTGCCAAACTTCTAGTTCTTTCATATTAAGTTGCGACATTTCGATTGAATTGCTCTAGAGAAAGACCAAAAAGGATTCTGCATGTTTTTACCCATGATTGGCGGGGACTGTTCCCAAGGGTTTCTGCTAATGGGTATATCATAACTTTCGTTGAAGCTTCCAAAGCTTGAAAGTCCCTCAGAGGTTGAGGTGGTATTCCGACCTATCTCATATAATGAGTTCCTGTAGGACCACTCCGCCGTAGTTGAGGAAGTCGACTCCTACATTGTCTCAACGAAGTATTTATATCGCTTGCGATGGCAGAAGGTAGAGTTAGCATCAGTCTTCCAAGCTGGAATTATCTTATTCGGTGATAGGCGTTGTATAAGTCGGCCACTAAAAGAGAGTGACGTTCGTTCTCCGTAAGCACCAGTAGGTTGTCGACCTTTCTAGCTCCACCTAATTAACAACTGCCATGCCTCTCCGCAATCTCGTTGTAGGAAAATTTTTTGTGGAGTGTGCTATATGAGTTGGACCAGTCTGACAAAGCGCATCAGCATAGCCGTGACTGAGAACTCTTTTCCTTGCACACAACGAACGAACTTTTATGAAATACTGTGGAGTGTGCGAGTGTTGGAGTCCTTGCGTGAATCATGCACGCTTCCCCGACAGGATCTCTCAAAGAGAAAAGTAGATTGCTCGGCCAAAAGCAGATGTGCATCAAATAAAGATTTCACTGTGTTGTTGGAGGGAACTTCAAAGCGATGTCGCTTGATATGGGCACGGCAACGAAGGCCACAGTCCACTCTAATCAACTCCGAAACATGGATGACATCACGCTTGAATCATTCACTCTTTCCTCTTTCTGATACTGGAGAGACACTCTTTTCTTTACCCTACTCGCCAATGCGAATACCGCATGTAAGGATCAAGTCATCACGGAAGATCCCTACCGCATCCCTTGAAAACCAAAAACCCCGAAAATCGACATCTATTCGGGATTGAGGTTCACCCATTCTTTTTGCCGTAGTTGCCGTAGTTCTATAAGAGTGGAAGTGAGAAGTGTGCAAAAGGTGGGCACTAGTCGTAGTCATTGATGGTGAATACCTTGTAGACTGAAGGTGTTGAGGGAGGAAAAAACTGGAGGAAAAAATTTGGGAAAATTTGATCAAAGTGTCGCTAGACTTCCTTCGCAACCCAATAGTATACTTATTCCTCCGATATTCTCTGGCATAAATACCATTTTGAATTATCTGATCTGTTCTGCAGAGGCAATGGATCTGCAAAGCCGGGGCAATGGGTGAAGTTCACTTCTCTGGAGTCAAATGTTTAGGTACCTCTCATGAAGGTCCATGAGCTCCTCATTCTGACACTTTGAAACAATGCATTTGTGTCTATTACTGGTCTAGCTATAAGTCGGCAGCAAGCATGTAGAGGCGGCACACGACGACTCATTCCTGTGCATCACCGACCACTGTCCTGTTGTGACCGGTCGTGTTGTGACCAGTAGTGACACGATTTTCTTTCGTACCTACTCGTATAATCTAGGGTCTGCATGCATAGATTTTGCTTGTCCTCCTACGGGACCTCCTTGAATTTCTCTCGCTCCAAACTACTCTTAACAGGTAACACTTCTCTCTGACGCAAAAAACCTTCACATATGCACACACTGTAAACCTGGAGAGCAAACTGTCTGACTGTGCTATATGCTTTGACAAGGTCGAGAAGCTCAGATATGCAAGACCAAGGGATCAAGTAGGATCTAGGGTATCCATTCTGCAGCTCGGTATCGGGTGGTTTTGTACGACTAAGGGACCATTTATCTTCATCGATCAAGCCGCTGAAAACCATTCGACGCTTCAGCAATCTATGGCGACTTAGATGGACTTCGCCAGTGCGCTCGAATGTCTCCTCGTCTGGATGAAGCCCCTTGCATACTGCCGATGATAAATAAGAGATCCAATCTCATCTTGCATACACGACGAATGGTGACGATCAACTTGAGCAGCTGGAGCAACTTGACACGCTTTCAGTTGTTGAGACGACACAATGACGGTTAAGTCGACCATGGGAATTCGCCAGTTTGGTAAACGATCCACTTCAAATGAATTACTGTATCCTTTACTGAGGAGTGTAAGACAAGCCAGTGTTGTCATAATAGCTGATACATCTCAGATCTCTATTCACTCTATTTCAGATTCACCTGACAAAACTCTGGCGGTGAACTCATCACCTTGAGCGCAGGCAATATCATGGTTCTACTTTCCATTGAATGTAGACGTAATAAAGTCTGCGTCAGAGAAGGAAAAGAAGGTCTCCCAGTAACAAGTTCCTGTAAGAACGAAAGAAGCTGATAAGTTAAAGTGACAGACAAATACCCATGACGCCTAAATCAAAATCTGAAGCTCTGTCCTTGAGTAGAACAGGCATAACGTTCCATGAATAAAAAAACAAAACTTGTGAAAATGTTGTGTGTAGTCAGCATAGGAGCGCACCCCGTAATCGGTGAAATCAAAAGCTTCGATGCAACCATAACACATACAAGCTGTTCCGGTCGAGACCCGTGTACTTAATCCTTTGATGTCCACCTTGAGTAGCGTAGTGTGCCCTAGGCACCTGAGCATCTAACACGTGGATGGGCCCACTGACTGCCACGTCATGGAGATCATCCATGAATCAGCAGAAATAGCTGTCAGTTTTAGTTTCTAATGAGCATCAGCTGCTAATGAGCATGAGGAGGCCCGACTGTGGCAGAGGATTACGATGGACATCGAGATGGCTACTTCGTTTTCGAAACCACTTTGCACACTGTCGTGCACCACTTTTACTGGAAATCAATGCATAGAAAGCTCCTTATACTTTAAATTCTATCAGAAATGGCCGCCAGCAACACGGCATTTAGATGCCCAACCTGTTTTAGGGACCACGGCAAACGCCTCTTCGTAGGACGATCAAAAATCTGGCAGATCTTTGTCTTGGAGACCCGCAAACATAATCTGAGAGTTCCTATTTCGTAAAGTTCAGTACAAGTTATGTGACTACTATATACCAAAATCCTGGTATCGATCTCAGTGTAGGTGAGCATCGAGTGCCCTCACCTGGTCCCGGATAGCAAAACGCACTCCCGATCTGGATTACAAATCAAAACAACAACGACCATTGATCCATGGGTCCACTGAGCCTTGCTCTAGCGAGTACCACAGAACAGGAAAACCATAGCACCTCTCGGGATCTGAGATCAGAATACAGTGAGAACTATATACTGATTAGTGTTATGAATGACGGGGAATGAACTTGTAACATCCATCGAATCGCTGAAACTATTATCACGCGACATGAATTTTAACCTGTTGTAAAGATTGACTACGGGATATGAGCAGCTCACGCAGCTATAACGAAATAACCACAATTGTGCTAGAAATCGGGCATTAAAGGATGCGCTTTTGAGATGTGACCTGAATAAGGTAGCACCTGTAATATATATTCCATATCGAGCTGCTCAATGCTAACAGGGGGGGAAATAGCGGTCGAAAAGTTGGGTAGGAAGAAAAGTGGCGAAAATTGAAACGAAACAACTTTCTAAGTGACCCATGATCGCAGGAATCCCCTAACCGATTGATTCTCGATTTACACGCATAGTACAAACAAAACTTGTATATTGATATAGAGTGCTTCTTCCTCTCAGTTCTCCCTATCAAACGAGCGAAAACTTCTTGCTGCTATGCGTCTTTTTTCCGAAAAGCAGTATTGGAATACCACCGCGCTCCGAATGAAACGCTATAGCGTCTACAGCGCGAACGGCTGCGCTTCCGACGCACACACATCGCGCACGCACTTCACATCCCAAGCAATGGAGTGGAGAGAAATTGAAAATGTAGTTTTGTTCTTGATGCTTCACATTATATACTGAGCAATCGCGTGCATTCCGTTTACGGCTTATCTTGCGGTGCATATTAAGGTGCACAGTCTTTGCTACATACTAATAGTCGAATATCTGCTGTTTATTTAAGGTCACGAATAGAGACTTGGAAAAGTGCATCAATTCGCTCTTCTTTCATATGATTATAGGCGGACGGAAATACTGAGTTCGCCGGGAAGACGTTTTCGTCGCACCGATGCTTTTTGTTGACATTTACGGAATATTCATCTTGATTTTGAGCTCATTCAATGCTGCGAATAAGCACAGAAACGAAGAGTCGGAAACCAATTTATAATTTGAAATCGTTCACAGCAGGAAACTGATGAGTGAAGGAAATGTCTTGGTGTTCCTTTTTCTTGTTTCAAACAAAGTCCCCATAAAAAATTGTGATACATGGCCTCCTATTTCACATTTCGCGCACCCTAGGGGTATTGCGGGCCTCATGTATCAACGAAGTTTGAGGAGGCTTTACATCAAGTTGGGCCTCGTAAGGAACCTGAGCTTACAGCCTTAAGGCCGGTGCAGCGCCTGCGGTTCTACCCCTCCACATTTGATATTTAACGGCGCATGTCTACCATGTTTTGAAAGCAGTCTTCGCAACCAAGTCACCCACGAATTGCAAACGTGCATCTGGCATTCGGTCCGCTCTCGCAGAGAGTGAACTACATTTGTTAACTAAACTAAATAAGTAGCCCTTAGACGTGTTCCTAGTAAGCCCTCTTTTTTTCTTCAACTCTGCTAGACAGGTTACACGCGGAATTGCGTGTGTGCGTTGTGTTGCCTGCAGCGCAGTAAGAAGCTTCACACACTCATCGGAGGAAATCCTAGCTTGTCGATTTGGTCCCAATCCCACAAGTTCTCCTTTTTGTCAGCTGGATACGTTTTTGAGAACAATACGTTAGTAGGCGCCCTTCGGCAAAGCGAGATGCGTTTCCGCGCTGCTTAACTATAGCAGCGATGCGATTAATATGGCAAAAGCATGTCCTGCATTGCTTGCCGCAGTTATAAATTCATGCACAGAGCCTTTTCGAAGCAATTTTATGTTCCACTGTTTTCGGTCTTTTTCTTCTAATTTGCTTAGCAATCAGTTATCTATTCCTTATTCTGGATGACAGTTAGCAGTAGGGGCTGCGAAAACGATTTATGAGCCAGGGGTTGCACAGGGAGCCGCAGCGTGTCAAGTCGCCAGCAGGGCTGGAGAGCTCGCTCAATGAGGCTGTTTGAAAGCAGTGGGAATAATAAAACACACACGCCATCACAAGGAACTCATCGGCATTTTGGGAGATTGTTCTTCAAAAACACAGCTTGCCAAAGATCGAGACCATGAGTTTAGGAAAACAGTGTGAGCACAGCACTTCCACTAATTAGGCGTAAAATTAGACGGGTAAGGCCGTGAACCGCACTTCTGAGCATACCGTGAGTCGATCTACTTACCGCCATGTTTTCTAACCCTTGGTATACGCCTTTTGCACAGTCTGTTTTTATCACCCAACCTAAACTCGCGCGCTATGGCGCGGACAGACAGGGGATAATGAAGCCCCGGAATTGAGCCTTGATGTGAGCACCAACTCCGCTCTTCACCATTAGCCGAGCGCCTCCTGGGGGTTCTCCGGACGGAAATACAAAAAACGAAAAAAAAAAACGAAAATATAACTGCGGCAAGCATGCTATTAAGCTTTTGAACGGATCAATAGCAATCGCTGGCTAATTTTAAACAGGTGTAAACGCATCTCGCTCTGCGAAGGGGCCGTCACTAATGTATTGTTCTCAAAAACGTATCCGGCGAAGAAGAGAAGAACTCATGAGCTTGCAGCAAAGCCGACAAGCTGGGATTTTCTCCGACAAGTTTGTGAAACTGCGCTGCAGGCAACAAGGCACAAATGCAATTCCGCGTGTAAGTCGCTGTCTTGCAGAGTGAAAAGCAAAGAGGGCACAATAGACACACGTCTGTGAGCCACTTTCGTTTCTCGGGTTGCGAATGTAGTACACTCTCTGTGAGGGAGGATCCAAATGCCAGATGCACGGAGGCAATTCGTGGGTGACTTGGTTGCGAGAACTGTTTTCAAGACATGGTGGACATGCGCCGTTAAACACCAAAGATGGAAGAAGTAGAACCGCCAGGGCTGCACCGGCCTTAAGGCTAGAAGCGCAAAAACGTCCCTTCGTTCCTAACGAGGGCCCAACTTTATGCCAATTCTGCTCAGCTGATACATGATGCTCGCATAACACACAGGGCGGCCCCGTGTGTAATGTGAAATCGGAGGCCGATATATCACAATATTATAAGGAAATTGTGTTTAGAACAAGAATAAGCAACACTAAGACACCTCCTTCACTTATCACTTTTTACTCGTACTTTATTTACTTTCCTTTTTCTCGTAAACGATTTCAAATTATTGATCGATTATGGCTCTTCGTTTGGCTTATTCAGCCGCATTGAACAAGCCTAAAATTAAGACAAATATTTCGTAAATGTCGACGAAGAGCATCAGTGCCGCAAAAACGTATTCCTCCGGCGAAATTTCGTATTTCCGTCCGCCTATAATCATCTGAAAGAAGAACAACTTGATGCCTTTTCCAAGTCTCTCGTGACCTCAAATACGACGGCAGATAGTCAGCTATAAGTAAGTAACAAAGAAGGTGCACCTGAATATCCACCGCAAGATAGCCCATGAACAGAATGCACGCGATTGCTGAGTATATAATATGAAGCACCTGTTAAAATTCATCCTTTTCAAGTGTCATACTGGGATTTGAAGAATGCGCAGTTCTCCTTCTTTAGCTAACTATTACCATCATATCATTATTAGTTTGTGCTTGCCTGTTTGCGTGTTTGTTTGCCACGACGCTCAGACTGCACATCGCAGTAGCAGTTGCACGTTGAAGATGGATAGTTCATGGCTGCGCTCTTCATTTAGAAGTGGTGGCAGCTGCACTTCTGGCTGGATATTCCGGTCCCAGTGCTATGGCTTTGTCGACTACAAGATAGGACAACACTTGTATCAAGAGGAAACATCACACAAACAACTCCATGCTCGAGTGAAGCACGCAGAACTCCTACACCATCGCTGGGATGTGCAGTTTAGGTCAACGGAAGCACAGCCGTTTTCGCTTCAGGCGCTACAGCGTTTCACGAGACTTCCCAGGCACCCACCCTCCGGCACGCCCAGCGACTGCGGCATAATCGAGTATAAGCAATACCACGTTGTGTTTCAATGTAAGGGCGGAGCCCACGATCACTTGTAATTGTCCAAGCTCTTTGGGAGGGGCAGTGTGGATTGAAACGATTGGAACCTGTCTAAGTTTCACGCCAGCAAGTGGTGGGCAGCGTCGGTAAAGCACACAGTTGCTCAGGTGACTTCGCCCGCTCTGATACATGTCCTCTCTGCTGCATTGTTTGTTTGCATGTCCTTTCGTTGCTTTCTCTGGCCTCTCTCCTAATATTCATAACAACTCTTTACCTCTCGAACACGAAACTGCACGAAAATGTTTTATTTGAATGTTCCTCTGTTTTTCTCCTTTTTTCTTTGCAGATCTAATCTATCTCTAAGTTAATCCCTCTATCGGTGTACGAAGCGAACGCTAGAAATCTAGCGATTATTTATCAATGCCATCAGATTGATAACGGGAAACCAGTGGAGGTGGGATGAACCCACGAGGCGCAGTCAGCTTATTGTTGACTCCGCCTTCGTCTATCAGTCGATTTCGAGTCTTATGAGTAGGATATCCTCTATGGTTGCGGACTCTGCAATCTTGTACAGTACAGGGTTTCTTCACATTGGTTGGTCGCGGACGCTTCTTCAGATAGATTAGCTACTCCCTTCTAAAACAACACATGAGAATTAGCCGCAACGAGGCGGCGATGGACTTCGGGAACTCTCTGCGAGACTTGTCCAGATGCGTCCAATCGACTAGAGTCTTACTCTGTGCTCTTGCTGCGCTTTTTTTAAACTTTTTTTTGATCAATGCTTTACTGGCCACATGTTCCAACAATTCTGAGTCCTACAACCTAGCAAAGTTGATCGCGGGCGCTGTCTTCAAGGTGTATCTCAGTTTATATGAACGAGTGAAGGCGTACCTTAATGTATATGAATAAACTTAGAATCCCCAAAACAATGCCGAAAACGAAGACTGCCATTCCAGCAGCATAAATGACAAAGACGTAGCTGCAACAGTGTTCAGTACATTGGTTGACGTGGAAGACCTGCTGAGAACGTTACCTGGTAATGTCGAATTTTGTTTGAGTAGCGAACAGGATGATGGCACCGCAGCAAATAGTTGTTGTGACTAGAGCGAGGAGTACAGATTGTGGTGATGCCATTGCACATATTACCATCAGCATCAGGCCCGCAGCGACAGTCTAAGCATTTCGATTGAGCTCGGTTATAATAAGCAGCCCTTATTTTGACTTCTAGATCTTGGCAAAACGAAGAGGGTTCGGTTGTTTTATTGCTTGAAGTGTTCTTCGTGACCGTGGAGATGTTCCTGCGGCACTTCTTTTGTTTTGACGTACATTACGTTAGTCATATAAAACACATTATGTTGTTTAGCTCACAATGGGGATCTGAAGTCAGGCTTGTCGAAAAGTCTTGCGTGATCACAACTAACAATGAGAACTTTGATTTTTTGATTCCACCTTTCCAACGCTACAACGACTGCGATGGGGAGATATAGACTTTTTTTTGTTTGAACACGTCTACCACCAAACGTTCCTCTCTCTGAAGAAGAGGTTGAAGAAAAAAATCAAGTGGTCGCTAGAGGCTATCAAGTGAATTGGGTGTGATGCATAGCAAGTGAGATCCATGATTTTTTAGATGTCGTCTTCGACTGATGCTGTCTCGTCCCAGCTATAGAGGAACAAGAAATTAGACTCTCTGAGTTATCTGGAAAGTAGCTTCAGCCTTCTTGTGGAGCTCATTAAAGACCACTACTGCTGGGCCACTACCCAGCGCCATCGTTTTTGAATCAATACCGGTGATACAGGCAGACCTTTTCTGCGTGCAGATCTACTTTTGGGTCTGCAGACAACTTTTCTCCCTGAGGAATCCTGTGAAATTTATGACAGTAGTTTCCGCATGAAATCCAGCTTCCGCTGCCAAGCACACTGTGGGCCAAAAAATCTTTATAATGTATACAGAGATCAAGAAACTCACACACACTGATAAAACTTCATATAGTGTCCATCGCGAAAAGTTCTCGAGATATCGAAGTGCAGGAAAGCTAGTACTGTGAAGCGGGTGCAGCTCATGTTGGCAACTTATTGGCGGATACTGTCGGCGACGCCTTAATCCGCTATTCCCGGTTACCCTAAGTGTACGCGAAGAATCGTCGCTTTCGCCACTGCTGTTCATTCTGTGTATGCTACAAGGAACACTAGGAAAAAAGCCACCTTTGACGCTAGGATATGCCGATCACGTGCTGCTGATTGATCGGTCCAAGAACAAGTTAGAAAGGCACGTAAACCTATGGAAGAAGGAATTCGCTGCACATGGACTCAAACTGAACATCAACATTACCGAGTACATGTGCGCTGCCACAGTAAGCTTTCCAAATGTGATTGACGGTACGCCTCTGACCACCAGTCGCCACCTACGGAGCGGGGTCCAATCAGATGACGGCGGTGGAAACAAGAGCCTATGCTGTCTTGGAGATGAAAATGCTGCGATGGAGATTGGAAAATACACTATCGAACGAATTAATGAAACCATTCATGGTAGGATCGAAGTCCAGCCGACCGTCAACTCCCTTGTCGCTAATCGCCTACGCTGGTATGGTCATGTTCAACGAAGACCTCCTGACGCCACATGCAAGCAGGGCACATCGTTGGTTGGGGAATCCCCAATAGGGGGGGGTCGCATTTGGCCGCCAGGAGAGGGTGGGGGTCGTAATGAGTGCGGTAGCCATTAACGAGCAGCGCAAAGGTGTCCTGTGCGCTGAGACCTGTAGTGTGCTGAGTCCTATACAGCGAAACTTGCTTTGTAGAGAACTCAGATATGTAAAAAATAGTACAAAACTTTCATTCATCAAAGTAATCCGAAGTAACTGGAAATATAAAAAGTCGACATCATCTCGTAAGTGACTAAACAGTACAACTCGTACTCTGGTTCGCTGCGGATGATGGGGCGTGTCCGCGATCGCGCTTGGCGCCGAGCCAACCTGTTTTTTTTCGACAAACGACAGGACTACCATATCGTTCGTATCGGATTCTAGCAGTTGGTCTCCTTCATCGGAATCAGCAATTGTCGGAGCACGAATCTGGCGGCGTCGACAGGGACACCCTCCATCATACGCAACGAAAACACTGTGAACAAGTGCACAGGTTCACCATGGACCTCCCTGAATCCTATAGACATATTTGCTCACGTGGACAGACATTACGCACAAATTGCACCATCCCATCACCTCTGCGCGGACCTAAGTGCGCGGTTCATCCAATTGCTGATTCCGATAAAGGAGACCAACTGCTGGAAAAAGTTAGCATGATTGGCGCTAAACAAACCACATTCTGCTCCTGCTCCACCGCAGGATACGTTCTACATGTATTTCTGGTTATTCGAACATGCTCGCTTGAAACCGTACACAGAAAATGGACCTTCGAACAATTCGGAGTGTTCCCCAAATAATCCCCAACGCAATTATCTCATGACTCCCGGGAGCTTCAAAAAACGCTTAAGTAGTTTTTAAAAAGAGGAAATCTTTTAGAACTCGACAGTAGTTTCAGATTCCCAAACTGTTGAGGTTCTAGAGAAATATTGGTTTTTGGTTCGAACCTGTAAAATTCGCGCTGCAAACCACCCAAAAAACTCCCCAAAAACTCGCCAACGCAAATTTTCTCCATGAATTGGGCGACCTTTATGAACGTGTCAGTATGTTTTGGAAAGCTCAAATCTTTCTCTATACTACTGCGTCCCTTTCTTTCCCACAGATCTGCTATTAAGGAAGTTATAGCCCTTTAAAGACACCCTACTTTCCTGAAAACTCGCGCTCCAATCAAACCACCTGTAACCACCTTGCTGATGTGGGTCCTGCCCAGAATTCCCCCCTCCCGTACCTCGGCCTTTAATCAGCTGATTTCGGCTGGCTTGCTATCGCTCGTGTTTATTTTGTTATTCTTTTATTATTTATTTTCCGGATTTTCTTGTGTGATATGAGTCTGCTTTAACATATTAGGTTTGGGTTATGAGGTTTAGGATCAACCGATTGGTTCCTGCCATCGTGCGGAATTGGGAGAGATGCAGAATCTGCAGATTCCGCATTTCTGCATTTCTTCCATTTCCGCGGTTTTTGGAATCGAGAGACGTTTTCCTTCTTCTGCGAGTTCCGCGTGAAAGTGAATTCGCTTTCAGGTCTCTCTATCATGCTCTCTTCAACTAGAACTTTTCCTGAAAACCTTACATTGCGTCAACTTAGTCGGCCGTTTCATTCATCCATTCTCAGACGATGAAAACTGAATCTTGTCTTTGCAAGTGATTGTCTGCGTGAATAATGTTGTTGAGCCACAATATACTTGCGTTACTCCGGCCATTGCCTGCTTTCCAGTACACTCTGTCCAAGTTTCCCTCCAGCTAAGCAAAATGACCAGGAAATAATCTCCCTTCGTGAATACTCATGTACCAGTTAACCCATAGGTGGAGGCATGCTTGCTGATCGGAAATCAAAACTCCTACTTTTCAGTTGTTCCATTTTGTTTGTCACTTTGAAAGTAGGAATCTAGCAAGCTGCTCAAAAAACGTTTCCAGAGGTTTTGCTCACTTACACTCCTTATGGAACATGGCACGGAACTTGTTACTCGTGTAATATTCCAGTCTATGACAACTGTCATCTTGTTCTGTGTTGGACAAGACGCGAAAACAATTTTGTCAGGATGAAATATCTTACCAGAGGCGTGGACTCCTTTAGCTTAAGTTCAAGGATGCAGCCACACCTATCACATCTCAGGGATCTCGAGTATAAGAAGGTGAAGCTGGTGCAGCTTTAGGTTTTAGTAAGCTTCTGATCGGTCCTTGTTAATGATTCGCTCCCTACCCCTTATCCTATAAAGGTCCCCAATACGAGTCTCAATCTTCTCTTGTGTGACTTCTAAGCTGTTTAGTGAAATCTGCTTTCGCATGAATCATTTAGGCTGGCCGTGCTCCAAAAGAGAACAGTAATTAGTCAGAAGAATTAGCAGTGGTCAGGTGCGTGACAACCATAGGAGTTGATTAACTCCAAGCACTTTTTTCCTTCGTACCCCATGGAGGACAGTTTATGGGCTCGTGTTTGGTTCTTGGAGCTCTCGACCAAGGTGTTTGAGCACTTGGAGTTTTCCATCTTTGAAGTTTTCTCAGGATTGCACTTCTGGCAATATTTGTTCAGCAAGCTCTGAATCCAAAGCATCTCATCTCAGCATTTGCAGCGCTGCAGTCTCTAGTCCAGGTTAGCTATGCGGTAGGCGTCTCCGAAAGCAAGAAATCTCCCCTGACTTTTGAAGCTATCAATGGTAATACGTTCCATGGTATGTTGAGTTGGAAAAGTGCTGCCTGTTTTGTCTGTATGTCATGTGATATCAGCCTGTGTTACAAAAACCCATAGTGTACATATTTCTGTGGAAAAAAATCAAGCCGTAAAAAGAGGGCGGGGTCGTACCGAACCCCCAAAAAGGGGGGGGGGTCGTACGGGCTCGACCAAAATCCTCAACCAATGATGTGCCCTGTATGCAAGTCCGCTGACAGAGTTGTTTTCGCCGGCAAACGTCCAAACAGCCGACCTAGGGATGGATAGACATCTTGAAGATGGACTTGAATGCCGCTGGTCTGTCCGCAGCCGACGTCTGGAACGGGGATCATTGGAAAGGTACCAGTGCGTTGCCCAACGTCGAACATAACTCATCTCTAAGTGTTGGTAACAACGGAACAATGTTGCATACTGAGCGACATCTTTCCTCAGGACAATGCAGATGTTAGCCCACGAGCCCATGTTGTCTACGACACGTGATCCTACGGGAGCTCACAATATAAATAGCTAGAGAATTAATTCGACATATGGTAGACGTCTACGGCCCTTGAGAGAGGTCTCACGAAGCCACAACACACCGCTCTTTGGAAGTGTCGTACAACATTCTCCACCAGTCAGGGGTACGGAAGGTAAGTTTCACAGGACAATTTGTTCAAAGTCTCTTGGGGCTTCTCATCCACTCCTACACTTTTGCGACATGCGAAGTTAATCATCCTCCAACGTAAGCCATTGATAAGATGCAAGAAAACTCCGTTCCATTTCGTGGACCTTACTTTTGATTGTACCCACCCTGTACACGGGAGGGCGTGGGGGCAAAAAAAAGACACTGGTCACATATCAGTAAAGTTTGCGCAGCCCATATATTAGGTCGTCCGGAAAGTTCTCAGCGTTTTGTGCACCTATTTTTTGTATATTCACTGCTGATTAAAAACTCAATCTGCCTTGCTTCTCAGTAGTACATCCTGTAGAGAATTTCTTGCGCTATCTGACGGTATGATTGCCGTTTTACCATTGCTTGATAACCCTTCTTTTTTTGAGATTTTTTTCAAGCACGTGAAAGGAGCACATCGGACGATTTTTTTCTTCGACTATAAATTGGGGCAATCCGCAATCAAAACAGCCCAACAAATTAACTAGGTGTGGGAGGCCATAGTGCTAGAGAAAGCACTGTGCGGCGAAGGCTCAACAAATTTCGTTCTGGAGATTTTCAGCCTTGAAGATGAACCTCATAGCGGTCGACCTAAAGCAATACTGACGAGGATTTTAGGGGGGTTTTGGAGGCTGACCCATCCCAAACAGTTCGAGAGATAGCAGAAGAGCTAGGCGTTGCAAATCCACTGTTGCAGCTGGTCTGGAACGCATTGGGAAGGTGAAAAAACTCGACAATTGGGTGCCCACAATCGAGTGACCGGCAGGAATCGGCACGTCTCGAGGTTCCTTCTGCATTGCTTTTGCGCAGTAGAAACGACCTGTTTTTAGACCGAATTGTCACCTGTGATGAAAAATGGGTCATGTATGATAAGGCTGGTGTAAACTATGACTTTGTGTTACCAGGCCAAACCATCACAGCAGGTCCTGCTGTGAAGAAATCGACGAAATGTACCAAAATTGCGTCAGCTACAGCCAGCATTTATCAACAGAAACGGTCCGATTCTTCTGCAAGACAACGCTCGTCCACACGTTTCACAATCACTATCCATAAATTGAACAAATTGGGGGTTGAAGTGTCACCTCAACCCCCATATTCTTCAGACCTTTCGCCAACCGACTATCACCTTTTCTAACATTTTCAGAACTCCCTTGCTGGAAAATACTTCATCCATCAGGGCCAGGCAAAAAAACCTTCGTGGATTTCGTGAATTTTCGACCACCCAGTTTTTTACTTTGATGGGATTTCTCGACTGCTGTCACATTGGCAAAAGTGTGCTGATTCGAATGGTGCCTATTTCGATTAAATCCGATGAGTATTAAAAAAGTTAGATCGTTTAAAGTGAAACACCCAAAACGCTGAGAACTTTCCGGACAACCTAATAGAAGACGTGGATACGAGTACCAGGGCGGAAATACTCAGGACGTTCCTCGATAAGCAGGAGCAGGCTCCAGTCCCTGTACACCAAAATATAAAGATAATCTCCAATCGCAGTCTAACTGGAAAAGGCCAGTGGAATTCATGTCATTTCCGTCAACAGCCGGGAAAGTTTTTGTATGAAGTCATCCGTGGACAGCTACCTGGAGCCGGTACGCGTGAATTGGAAGACCTCTGGTCCAATATCGAGCAGCTTGGACAATGTCGCTATGGTCTAACAAGGGAACCCCAACAGGTCGATCCGGCCATTTGCTGTGAGATGCATAAATATGGACGTGTCTTGAGCCGCCGAATCCAAAGCCTTATCCACTAGGCCGATGGCCTAGTGGATAAGTGCATTGCTTCAGAGACACGAGGTCGAATGTAGGAAAACATGGCTATCGAATCTTTTGCTTTTCATTCAAAACACTTGGTAGGAGCCCTCCGAAATTTCTATTTGGCGATTTCGCCTAATTTCTTGATTAGTTGCCAACGAAAGGCGGGCGATTACCCATGTAGGGTTCCTCTTGAAACCTTTTTTATTATGAGGATAACCACATGTAAGGGTTTTTGCAATGAAATACCATCATATTCATGTTCAGCGGGTCAAACTACCCCTGGGGACAAATTTCTATCCGAATCTGATATTTCCACCTAACTTGGAAAATGTGTGCTGTTTCATGGGTAATCGAAAGCATAGGGGAGCTCACCTACCGTTGGTGAATGGTCTTGAGATGGGACTACCTCGCGGTAAAGAGGACGATGATGCAAACGGCAAGAATAAGTAAGCCGGGTAATGTGTTTGCGAAAAGGCACATGAAGAGGTATTTCAGTTGGAAAACCAGTCATCATCAGTATGGTAGTATCGCTTTGGCTATCAGTCAGCCACAGCTATACATAACCCATTTTCTCGAAAATGAGTTAGAACCTCGGATTCCGCTGGGGTGACGTCTCTAGGGGTTATTAGACCCCCTAAACACGAATATGATACCTATTTTGCGCGAAGAGCGTTGTGAGTTGCGGTACAGGTGCCAACGCTTTAGCGCTGGCGCGCCCGGAAGAAGGGAAGCAATAAAGAAAAACCTCACAACTCCGCTCAGAGAATCGTTCCGCAAATTTTAAAGACAGTCTTGTGTTCATCGTGGCAAGGTGAGTACAATGATGTACATTTCGTTGCAAATGGTCGGGCTGACGTGTTGGCCTTTCCTGGTCAGCTTGTGCAAACACAGCAAAGATTAAATAGTCCGTAACTCCCTTCAGAGAATCGTTCCGCAAAATCGGATTGCAGATTCGGATTCAGCAGCTCAAGACACGTTCACAAGTATACATCTCATTGTAAATGGCCGGACGACCTGTTGGGATTCCCTTGTAAGATATTATCTTCTCTGCAGAAGCTAAGGCGCGGATTGATGCTATGGAGGTACGGAACGAAGGTTCTTGGAATGGGAAGACCGATATCTTTTTTCGTGGACCTCGGACTGAATCTGGACGCTAATTGTTACATCGAGCAGCTCGAAGAGAATATCTTTCTTTATGTGGTCCACCATCTTGGAAACCATCTTGGAAACTTCGTTGCTACCGGGTGCCAGCACATGGAATCGAAGGGCCTTGGAAAATCTCTCGCCTACGAGATCGAGTGGCGTTAACTGTTCAGAGGTCACATAAACTTCAAAGGCCTCTTCTAGCTTGGCTACGATTGGAGATGACTTCATATTTCGGTGTACATGAAGGTAACGGACGAGAGCATGCTCGTGCTTATCGACGAACATTTGTAGGCAGTACCCACTTCATACCCATACCCAATTTAAGGAAGAAGACTGGCGCTTACTGGGAGAACTCTAGAACAATACCCACTTCTTCAACTGGGAAAATTCTGGGGAATCCCTCCGTGTGTGAAGTAGGTACTGCCCCCGGGTAATCCTCCTTCCGTGTGTGAAGTGCGTATTAACCCAGAACTTTTGAGTGAGGTTGTTCAGTTTCACTCATTGTCCCCCTTTACTGGGCTGCTCCAGATGCTTTTTAAGAATTTTAATCCTCGGCTTTGTCCACTTAGGCGAACGCCCCGCCCACTGTGCGGAGCTTAGGTGACTTTGTGTACCTGCAAATGCTGGCCCATGCCACATCTATTTCAAGCACAATCATGCAGTGCCCTTCATGTATATTCCCAAGAAACCTCAATTTCAGGCGGTTACACAACACAGACGCACAGACTCACAAACAACTTCTGATTTATAAATAGAGAGATTATTAAAAACAATCAAGTTCGCGAATAGTCTAAACTTACGAATAGCGCCAATATCATGAGGTTCATGGGGAAACTCCTAGCCAATGACTGGCAGCACACCAATGCGCAATACGATGTGAGGAATGCCACGCTGTAGTGATCTTTGTTAATCGGCTTTCAGTGACGAGGGCATGGCCACATTTTGATTTAATGGCACAGGTACGCGGTCAAGCCTTTTTTATGGTAAGAGACAGTTGATATCGTCACAATTAGTTGGGGGTGCCAGTAAGCGTAAATGAGCTCACCACTGCATGCCTTTAGCTACCAGCGATGATCCCTTTAGTAAGAGGATAACGAGAGCTGAAAAGGCTGCAGTCGGGCTCGTTCCATCCCTCGTGGAACCACGCGAATTGTTGTGAGGATACCAACTGTTGAGCCATTGACGTCACGCAACACATTGATGTACTGCAATAAGACGATGATAATGGCTCAATACCTCGCCCTTAAGGACAGTGAGCACGATCGCTGAAGGCTGCGGGTTGTGGTCATGTCATTGATGCAACAACTGATTGGGCTGTTACCAACTGCTCTCCAGCAGCCCTTCCACTAATGACGCTCGCACTAACCGCCCACCCCCAGCAATCGTGCTCACTGCTTTAGAGGTATTATTTGACACGTGATTTGAAAATCGTGTTAGGTGGCTCGTTATCTCCTAACAGTTACTGGACTAAAAGGTGAGATTTGGGAGTCCGTATGAATGAGTGTTACGTAGTGTTGTAGTGTTAAAATTCGATTGTAATTGGAGCGCGATATTGCATTGAGCCTGAAGTCCATCAAAAGGGAACACTCCTAGATTCCTCATTCATTATTTACCAGTCGGCTCGCCGGCGCGCCTCCTTCTGATAGGGCCCGGCTGCGCCGGGCAAGCGCGGCTTTGCCTCGCGTATTTTGCTTCACATATTTCTAGAATCAACTGATATCCGCCTTTGTTCTGTACTCCACTTTTTTCCGGTGTCTGGAGTACTCTTGAGCTATTTTACAGATTCTTTGTCTGGCTCCGCCCACCTCGGAGCAGGCTCCGCCCACAATGTTCTTGCCCCCATTCCTCACCGGCTACCCTCTACTGACCTTAATCCACGTTTTTTTTCGGTCTTTGAAGTGCTCTGGGACATTTTAGAGAACTTTCGTCTGGCTCCGCCCACCTCGGGCTGGCCCCGCCCACAATATGTCTACCCCACATTTCTCAATCGGCGACCCTTAAATGGCCACTTCGACCAACCATCCTTTCCTTGTCAGATAACCCAGTTGGCACGGTATGCTCTTTCACACCTTGTTTTAAGACCGTGTAGTAGCTGAGCACCGCCTACATTCGCCTGTATATAAACCCTCATTTTATTGTGTTCGGACGGTTACTCGGTTCCAGTGCGAAAACGCCGCAATAAATAGTTACACGTGCTAGTAGCCTTGCTGACCTGAATTCACTAAAATTCCCGGTCTTCGGAGTGCTCTGGAACCGTTTTACAGACCTTTTGTCTGGCTCCGCCCACCTCGGAGCAGGCTCCGCCCACAATTTTTTTGCCCCACAATCTTAACGACACCCTCTGCTGAACAATCTACTTTTTTCGCGTATCTGGAGTGCTCTGGAACCGAGCTACAAACTTTTAAAATGAATACTGTGGGGGGGGGGTCTTCAAAACACTTTGAGCGTGCCCTCTATTCGCCGGATATTTACATTCTACACTGAGTTTTTTGCGACTTCCAAACACTCTCGCAAGCCGGGTTACCGAATTTGGCGAGAAGCACCGCCCACCTTCGAGTACGCCTCGCATATTTAGGGTGTACCTGCCACAGTTAGTGTGGCACCCCTTACTAACCTTGGTCCCTTTTTCCCCATCTCTAAGCTGCTCCGGAAGCAAATAATGAAACATTTTTCTGGCGGAACCCCAAACTTTCGGCAAGTGCCCCGCCTACTATGGCAGCTTGCCATGGGTCAAGTGTACTTTTTATTTTTTGTCCCATGACCTACTATCCCACTTTGACTGGAACTCTCCAAGTCGTTCTTCAGGTCGAACCGAATTTCCGGCCAGATAAACTTGCAAACTTACAAAACTCACAAACAAACAAACAAACGACTTTTTAGCTCAGCTTTGCCGAGCTGGCCTGTCTTCGCCAGACACCTTCCCATTGAGCGACTTAGAATGCGCTAAATGTGCCAAATGGTGGCAGTCATTTTTTTTATTGAACCCTAGAAAAATGAGTTGAAAAAGCTCAACATTGGTCATTATCTACCAATATCTGGTTACTTATGCTTACTAAAGACTTTCAACCGTGAGAAGGCTGACCCATATCATCAAAGACCGCACCTGCGATCAGAAATGGGTAAAGTTAATAATTAGTAATTCGTCCGATTAGTACGTATGAGTCCATAACAACCGGAAGAGGCATAACTGTAAGGTCATGAGTGGCACTGGAAAGGAGAACTTCACATTGCTTGTACATGCCAAAGTTTGTGCCCCACTCCCACTTGTTGGGTACACTCTTATTTCGCTTCAGTTGCAACCGCTCACTCCTAAAACATCACAATATCACATAGCAGAAAGATTTGCAAAATTTTTTTTGTTTACTGACTTTCTCGATTTTCCCGTTTCAGGCCCACCATAACCCTCTCCCTCCGCTCGACACCATTTCACGCATCTACTACCAAACACCTCAATGGACGACCTTGATTCCGTACATCGAAGGGAAGAGTTCACGTACTGAGCTTCTGATACTTGGCATTAAAGCGGTAAGAAGTGATAAAATTGTAGCGCACATGGTATCTTATCCGTTTTTATCGATTGAGAAGATTCCCTATCGACCGTCATCAACGTCCTCATTGCCAAATCTCTGTGGGAGCGTGAACCACCTTGAACAGCGACGACTGCAACATCCCTTATCAACTCCTATCAGTAGTTATCGCTTCCAGTCACCCACGGTTGATGTCCCCATTTCACCCTCTATATCACCTGCTGGAACCTCGCTGATGCTGCGCTATGAATGCGATGACCTCACCTTTCTAATGCCCCTTGTTGAATCTTATCAGCAGCTAACAGTTCTTGTCACCCACCAATAACGTTCTTGGCCCATACCCTGTATCATATCTTGGAATAATGAGCTAGCTGGTGCTGTCACCCGCGTTATGAATATGGTACCCGTCTCCTTCTAACGCCCCTTATCGGATCTTATCAGCAGCTCACAGTTCTTGTCACCCATCAATAAAGTTCTTAGCCCATACCCTATATCATATCTCGGAATCAAGAGCTAGCTGATACTCTCACTCGCCTTATGAATATAGTGACCTCCCCCTTCTAACGTCTCTTATCGGGTCTTATCAGCTGTCGCTTCCTGTCGCCCACCAATAGTGTGCCCGTCACACTCCCTACAACACTTTTTGAAATCAATGCCTCACTGCTACTGGGACTGGCGCTAAATTTCGTGACACACACACGAACACACACAGAGAGACACACATACACACAGACATACATAGTTATATATAGTAGGATGTTAGATGTTAGACTATCTTTTTTGTTAGCATTTACCAAGGTTGCAGACTGAAACGCATGCTGGAACGAAAAGCAAACACTTGTCTCTTACCACAAGCATGAAAGTCGCTTCTGGGAACCATGAGTGTTATCATTTCGTTATATAAGTTGGGAATCATTTTGGGTAGAGATCACTTCCAGGACAGTTAGTCTATTCATACTCCCCCAGTCGGATCGCCCAGCTGTCGCCGGGCGCTCCTCCTTCTGTGACATGGTCCGGCTTCGCCGGGTGGGCGCGGATTCGCTGCGTGCTAAATTACGGATCGTTGACCAACCACACTGTTTAGAGGAATGTTCTGCATCAGCCAAGAACTGAAAAGCAGCGCCCGTTTCGTCAAGACGCAGAAGCAGCAGCAGCCCGCTGCATAAGGAGAAGCGCCGGCGTTAGCGAGCGATCCGACTGGTACGTTCATAACCTACGTAGACGGGAATAGAGCAGCGTGTTAGATCAGCCGCTGAAGCATCGTACTGATTCACATTCCCTCCCCCCCCCCTCTCAAAGCGTCTTCCTTCAGAATGCACTCCCGCATTCAGCAGTGGAACCCTTTGAATGGCACTCACTGAGGTTGTTGATGGAAGATAGTTCTGATAAGAGTGATTGAGTCGCGTTGCTGCTCTTCATAACATCTCTGTGAACAAACCCCATGCATTCGGAATAGAGCTAGCTTAGCGGTCGTACATGATTCCGCTACTGATGGGCGGTGAGGAATGAGTTGTGGAATCATTGAGATAGTTATACTTGAGTCATATCAATCGCATTGCTGCTGCGAGCGGTGTAGCGGATTTTCCCCCATGTTAACTTGTCACTTTCAGCTCCTGTGACATCCGTCACCAGTAGTATTCCCGTCCCATATCACTATCATATCACCCTACATCACATCGCGGATCCAAAGTCCCACCAATGCTGTAACCTGCGTTACGTATTCGGTGATCCTCCCCTTCCGAGACCCCTTATCTGATCTTATCAACTGTTATCACTTTCTGTCACCCGCCAATAATGTTCCCGCCCCATCCCCTATATCACTTCTTGGAACCAATGCGCCACGCTTACTGCGACGCGTACTACGAATTTCGTGACAGACAGACGAACGCACACACACACACACACACGCACACACACACACAACAACACACACACGCGCTGACAGACATACTTAGTGAATTATATATAGTAGGATGAGAGGCAAGCTTCCACTCGAGTTAGAGTAAAAAAACAAATCAATGAAGCCTAGACGGAACCTATTCCAACCCCGCAATTACTGAAGGATTTCGCGTACCATGCTCTCAACAACACTGTGCCTTAATGGCAAATTATGGTAATACTCATTCACCCGGACCTCGGATTTTTCTTGCCGTGGGTTGTTCTACAACCACGCTCATTTTAGCAGCTTTCATCTCATGGTCATAACGGTTAGTGAAGACTAACAATGCAAGGAGGTAGATCCAACTGTTTTTGATCATGAGCTCCCTCAGTTCCGTGTTTACAACAACAGGTGTCACCATGAGTATGCAAATCAGACACTAAAAGAGACACTGTAAAATCTGAACTTCTTGGATTGATTTAGCGATTACCATAATTGTGACGATGGCGAAAACCTTTCGGACGAACCCTGCCCTAATAGAGGCGTCATCAAATCCGAACTCATTATTCTTACCATATCTTTCGATGTCAGGCTGAAAGATAGTCGCAGCCTTTCTTCTACAAAGTGGAAATTTTACAAGAAGTCAGCTTGCCGTATTCCTGTTTCCATAAGGCGCGTTCCTATTATCGTACTGTTCGCCACTCCACTGTGGAGGTGCGTAGTCGACCGGCTCACCAGACATGCTATTGCTAAATAGCTTGGGAACTTCTATGCTCAAATGTTATCGTGAGCGTCGATTATCAGTGCGCATAGAAACACAGTCTGGTGATCTGGTCGACTACGCACCTCCTTACGGGGTATAGAGATAAGTGTACTTCGATCTCTAGTGATAAGCGTTAATCGCTTGCTCTCGACCATAGAACGAGATCCCTGTATTGAAAAGAATGAGCACAGAAAAGTTGGAAACTTTTATTACATTCCTGCATGTTAAACATAGCTCATTGTTTTTGAAGCTGTTTTGTTATGATAACTGCTGTTTAACGCGCAGTCCGCGTTCCGAATGTTATTACAAGAATGCTGAGTTGTTGTCACCAAGTTGAACGTGTGAGTGCTGATAGGCTACGGCATAAAAGCCGTTAAGCTGAGAGGGTAAAAGCGGGCCTGGTGGCGTAACGGATAGCGCACTCGCCGGAAAGCGTGAGGTGCGGGTTCGACTCCCCGCTGGGGCACGACTTTTGGCCCACAACACAGCATTCTTGTGATAACTGATTGTTTAGTAACGGGAATAAGGGCCAGGGGAGAAAGGGAACAAGTGGCGCACATAGCACTCGCGCAATCCTGGACTCAAATCTCGGGTTTGCTTCCGCCCAGACCATCCAAGCATCTTCACTTCGTAGATTGTAGACTGTACCAGATTCATCCTGGGTGGGTAGTGACACTGATTTGTACATTGACTGTTCCGCGTAGGTCATTGCGTAGTCCACATCGCATTCAATAAGACGCTACGAATTAGAACGCGTGCCGCTTCTCTCACGAAGGGATCAATGGCGGAGACTTTATCTTTTTTGACGAAAAATAAGCTCAATTCGAGAGCCATAAGGTTGCAATGCAGTTCCGGAAGTGCCCCTCTCTTAGCGACTCTTAGCCATACGAAATCGCATGCCTCAGTGGGAGGAGCTACAAATAAACAGATAAGAAAACTGGCATGAGGGTGGCGCTGATTGTATTATGTGTGGTGTAGAGGTGTCGATAGGCTGCTGCCTAGGAAAACAAAGCCTTCCACCTCCGGTAAACTGGTTCTGAATTCCGTCTGGGAGTATGAAGATATTGACGTGCATATTGGCTGGCCCCATTCAGAATAGTAGTGGGCAGGACACTACATTCTGAATGAAACTAAGAATGCGTACCGCATCGTAAAAGGAGACTTATTCCTTGTCGTGGCCTTTATCTGGGGGAAGACGGCTTCCCTACGTGAACTGCGCGTAGCGCCGCCGCAGGTAACTGGTATGAACTACGACAGCCGCACTAAACTTCACTGAGCTTACTTCCTGCGTATAAGGACGTCGCGGCAAGAAGTCGTTGAAGTCACACGTGATTAGGAATATTAGGAATGGAGGAGCAACCATCTGTAAACAGATTACTGAGATCTAACTGTGCATGAAACTGTATCTAGAGAACCCATCCCTGAACTGGCGAGTTCCGGAAGATTACAAGTTGTCCATGTTGTTTCAGGATACGACCCCCCCCCTTTCCAGCAGAAAAGTACGACCCCCTCCTTTTCACACAACGATGCCTCTATCCTCCACCCAGCAAGCAATAAATTATCAAATGTGCACATACAACATATCGTTAAAATAACACCAGAATGTTTGAAACATCTCTTTGAAAAAATCAGAGACTTCTTTCAGAGGAAAAGTTAAACGTGGTTTCGAGGATTTAGCCTGGCTAGCTTCAGACTTCTTCACAAATAACTGCGGCTAAGGGAAAAGGAGATTAGTCCTCATGCCAAGAAAGGAAAGGGGCTACGGCGGGTTGATACGGATGAACGGGTCTTCCAAAGAGTTTTTGTTTGTTTTTCTAGATATCTGTTGGGACCAGGGCACAGGATTCGATGGGGATTTTGGTCGAGCCTGTACGACCCCCCCTTTTTTGCGGGGTTCGGGTACGACACCCCCCCGCTTTTTTTGCCGTTCGTTTTTTTCGCCTTAAATGAAACTATGAAACGCCCACTATGAAATTCTACTTGTATGAAGTGCCATACTAAATGGACGACTTGAAGTCATGACATAATAGAACAATACAGAATGATTGCAAACAAAAAAACGGTACAATCGTATTATTAGAAACCGTATGATGAACTTCAATGGTCGTTTTGAAACACACCATGGCTAATAATAACGAATATCGCGATTAAGTTCAATGAGCATTCGTTAACCTGAGGTGGACTCCCTATCTGGGAGCGGCCATCAGGACCCAGGTGTTAACAACGTCTATTCCAAGACTGAGGACGAGTAAAAAGAGAAAGTTAGGGCTGTCTCACTACGTAACAGTATAACAAACCGCGAAAAATAAAATGCATTGCCCCCGATTATTGGATACGGTAGCAGAAGCGCATGTAATTGCAGATGTGACCGCAGATCGTTCGGCAATTTTAGCCATGGAGGCGAGAGAATTTTCAGCAAAGAGTAGGGGGTGTCTTTGAAGGACCATAACTTCCTCAAAAGCGGACCGTGTGGGAAGAGGAGACCGTATTCGTGTAGAGGAAGGATTGCACTTCCTAAATGTACTGAAACGTTTATGAAGGTCGCAAAAATCACAGGAGAAATCTGCCCATAGGATTCCATGGAGAGTGAAGGGTTGAAGTTTAAGTTGAACAGGTTTTGAACCAATATATTTTTTTGTAAACTCAACATTTCACAAATGCTGAGAAGGACCCGAGTGTTTTTGAAGATTTTCCTCTTTCTGAGAACCTCTTGAACTGTTTCTGAAGCTCTCGTGATTCATGAGATCTCGCTATGGGGATTTCTTGGAGGAACCTCCCAGCTGCGCGAAAAACCCGTTTCCTGTGTACGCGTTTCAAGTGAGCGTGTTCGAATAGCCAGGAACGCATGTAAAAACGTATCCTGTGGTGGAGCAGGAGCAGGATATGGTTCGTTTAGCGGCGATCACGTCAACTTTGGCATGCTCGGCGCACTGAGGGCCGGCAGAGGTGATGGGACGGGTTGAACTTGTGCGTAATGTCTGTTCACGCGAGCAAATGTGTCTATAAGGTTCAGGGAGCGTCATGGCGAGCCTGTGACTTGTTTACAGTGTTTTCCGTTGCGTATGATGGAACCTGTCCCTGTCCAACGCGGCCAGATTCGTGGCTCTGCAATCGCTGACTCGCGATAAAGGAGACCAACTGCTGGAAAACGTCTGATATGAACGTGGTAGTCTGTGCTTGTCGAGAAAAAACAGGTTGGGCTCAGCGCCAAGCGTGACCGCGGACACGCCCATATCATTGGCAGCGAACCAGAGTTTGAATGTTTGTACTGTTTAGTCCACCAACGGAGCCTACGAGATGATGTCAACTTAATTATTTGCAATTATTTCGGATTAGTTATGATGAAAAGTTTTGTACTATTTTTTTTGCATATTCCGGGGTTCTCTACAAAGCAAGTTTTCGTTGCTACAGGACTCAGCACATGACAATTTGGCGCTAGTCGTTACTGGTGGCCGCAACTCACTACGACGCCCCCCCTCTCTCTGGCGGCCAAATACGACACCCCTGTTGGGGATTCCCCAACCAACGATGTGCCCTGGTTGGGACGTGCGGTCGAAGGGTTTTCTCTTTAGTGCTGTGACGAAGGTGGTTCAACTGATGAGTTCCAATTTACGTGTGAAGGGCGAAGGAATCGTAAATTGCCAGCTTTGGCCGCGCGCGAAAGGTGCGACCTCTTTAATTTGCCCCATCCTTCCGACTGGAGCATGATTTACGTTAACAAGAACGTGGCAGACACTTCTGTTGTATTTTTGTTCATACATTTATATTTAGAACTATCACCTCAAACGTGGTCATTGGCGGGCGCGACGTCGCACCGTCGTGGGGGGGGGGGCATAGCGCAATATAGCTTCAGTGATGCCCACTTTCTCCAGTGACTCTGCCTGTAGACTGCCCCTTCGAGGCCCACCTCTCAGTGGAAAACGAAGCTGCAGGGCGAAAAAAACATGGAAATCGTCACTTGTCCGGTCATACTCTATTATCAGGGAACTAGCTGTGCTGATGGTGGTGTAGTTGGAGATGAATTATTTGCGCACGTACAAACTGGGGTCGGAATGGAGTTCTATCTAGTTCAACTGGCATGTTTTTTTCAGCTTTTTTTCTTTACAATCGAGTTGCTCAGTGCCTTGTCGTCTTGATGTCTGCAAATCTCTAATCTGCTATCTCTGATGGCGGATGATCGCGGGGTTTGCCTTCAGAGGCAGTTGGCACGATAAAACCCCAACGACAACACGAGTAGGATTAATACGCCTGGCAGGACGGAATACCGCGCCCCTTAGCAGAGGCTGCGCAGCGCCTTTTCAGGGAGAGTGCCCTTATAGGGCCCTATCAGGCTGCAGCATATCGATCCGGATCCCCACCGCGCCCGCCAGCAAACAACTAGACGACCGTTCCTGATGCTCGTATGGCATCATTTGTGAAGTACAATATGAAGCGAAGGGATATGGAGCGGCTGCGGTGGCGCATGGATATACGGGTACATGCATGCAGCCGTATCCACCGTAGCGGTTATTGCCAGGATGCCTACGGGAAACTCGTCCGGAAAGGCTTCTAGAATAACTAAGAACGAAGGCTTTTCTCCGCAGGTTTTTGACTGTTTCACTTGGTTTTTTGTCCATTTCCCCTGCTATAGAGGGAGGGGGGGGGCAAAAAAAAGACACTACGACCGGGTCACATATCAGCAAAGTTTTCGCAGCCTATACAGAGGACGTGGATACGAGTACCAGAGCGGAAAATACCCAAGATGTTCCTCGATAAGCAGGAGCTGGCTCTTGCCCATCACCTTCATGTACACTAAAATATGAAGTCATCTCCAGTCGCAGCCTGACTGGAGAAGACTTTTGGGATTCATGTTAGCTCCAAACAGCTGCGAAACCTCGAGTGTAGAGTCACCCATGGATAGCTACTTCAACACCTAGGTCTCCCTGAAGGTACTCTTGATCTGGAAGACCTCTAACATCGAACAGCTCCGACAACGTCGCTACGGAGTAGGACATCATCTCACCGCAGTCGCCAAGGCGCGGGTTGATGGTAAGGAGCGGACGTACCTGGAATGGAAAGACCGATATTCTCTTCGTGAACGTCGACCTGAAGGTGAGCGCTGGCGATTACATCGAGCAGCTCCGACAACGTCGCTACTGAGTAGGACATAATCTCACCGCAGTCGCCAAGGCGCGGGTTGATGGTAGGGAGCGGACGTACCTGGAATGGAAAGACCGATATTCTCTTCGTGAACGTCGACCTGGAGGTAAGCGCTGGAGATTACATCGAGCAGCTCCAACGGAGTAGGACATAATCTCACCGCCGTCGCCAAGGCGCGGGTTGATGGTAGGGAGGGGACGTACCTGGAATG
>MU912482.1:0-15570 GCA_036418165.1 Cooperia oncophora
TTCAGCCTTCAAGCTAGATGCTATGCCACTCTCGCAACTCCACAGTGAGCGAGAAGCGAGCTATAGCCGCTCAAAGTTCTAGTTCTAACGCCCGCTCAGTTGGACCGCCTCACTTGCTAGCTGCCCTCTGACGGAGAGCCGCTCAGTTGCTCTTTGTTGGGACGGCGGGCAATACTCGGGATTGCAAGTCATTTTTGCAGACCGCGATGGTGCCCTTAGATAACTCTGCTCTCCTTTATCACATTTCATTTGTCAAAGCGATCGCCGCCGAGATCAATGACCCCCACTGACTTACTGCCAAAGCGATCGGCCGCCCAGATCAGTGACCACCTACTGACTTACTATTGGGTAATTTGGGGCGGGCCTGGCGGGAAGCAACATATATAAGTAAGGTGCCCCGGGGGTATTCTATTCTAGCCTGCCGTCTACCACTGCTCCAGCCTCGACGACGCTTCTACCGCCACCGCCCGAGGAACGACACCGAGCCGACGCCGTTACTCCGCCGTTACATGGGGGCCAAGCCAACTCGGGCACAGAGTTGGTAAAGCGTCTAGAGGTTTCCGACGCAGCATAGGAAGCCGGGTTCGAACTCCGATCCTACGGGTCGTGACATTCGAACTTCCGGCCGAAAATCCTGAACTCCGGTTGAATTCAACCGTGAAATTCAGGAATTCATTCGCCGTGACGATTTTTCTTTGTTGAATTCCGGTTGAAACCAGCCGTTGATTTCAATATTTGTCTATTTCGGCGTTTATCGAACTCCGGTCATATTGAGCCGTGATTTTCGGTAAACTAGTATTGATATCGATTCTTTCAGATAGTGCTCCCGGTGGCACTTCGGTATCAATCAAGGCGCAACCGTCTATGGCAGAAGCAATGGAGGACGAGTTATTGCGCAGTCCCGTAAGGGAGGAGGATCTCATTGATGAAAACGTGAGTGACGTTTTCTTGAGGGAATTTGATAAGCTATCAAACAAGCTTCTGACACAAGTGACAACTATAGGTATCACTTGTGATAGTGAGCTCTCCAAATCGATGCGCACGGACGATCCCAGGAGGGAGAGTGTGGTCGCTTCGGTTAGGGAGCAAGTAGCGCTGGTAAAGGAGATCGCGAAGGCGACGCTCGTAGAAATTTGCGAGTTATGCAGGCCGCAAGTGGCCACGCGCGTCTTCAAGCTTTTGCGATCGGCGCAAATACATAGTGTAGGCCAGCTGCAAGAGCACCTGAATAAGGTTGCAGTGATGGGCGAAATTGTGGAAGAGGTGTGTGAGACCTTGCAATGTGAGGACAGCGAGATAAGTGCAAAAACGAAATATCCGCAGCACTTATAGCGGAAAAACAGGGTTTGCACGAAATGCGACTGCTATTAAAGCAGAAAAATTTCCAGATCGAATGTCTGCGTCATCAGGTCGAGTGTCTCGGTCAAGCGAATCCCACGGACAACAGTAGTGGCCATGGTCAGTCACTTCAAGGTAAGTCTGACTCAACAGTGCCACGTGACTCGGTGCAGATTTATGATCATAACGCATCATTACAGATGAATTCTTCAAGGACCTCGACAATATCGAGCCAGAAGTGCTCCGAGACTACGCAGAAAGGCGACTCAGAGAGAAATCAAGGAATGCCACAATCGTCGGCCACAGGTGAGACTAAAGAGTTTTCACTAGGTGATTACATTCGCGTTATGTCTTTGCCCGACGTACAGCCTTTCTTTGGTAGGCCAGGCGAGTGCTTCAGAAGATTCCTAAGCTCATTTGACATGAAATATCCTAAAGAGCAATGGAAAGATCATAACAGATTACAACTGTTTCAAAGTTTTCTGAGGAAACATGCGCTGACAACATTTGAAACGTTACCGAAAGAAATACGAACAGGCTCTTTTGATGGGGTAATTGAAGCAATGAAGGCTAGGATGAGCATTGATGGTAATAGTCAGCGGGTTAAAGCTCTGGCGGGGCTGCGAACCCTTGCTATCAGACCCGGTCAAACAGTGAGTAGTTTTGCGTTGCTTTAGAGGCTTTGGCCAACAGGGCTTACCCAGATATGCCTTCGGAGGCAACTTCGCTACAAAAAGCGGAGATTTTGTGCAGACAGTTGGCCAACTGGGATGGTAGCTATTGCCTTACAGAAGCACTGGAGACCAGTGATTGCGACCAAGCATACGAGAAAGTAAAGGAAGGCAGCATTGCGCTTAGAGAGGAGCCTGAAGACAGCTGAAGAATGCAGACTGGCGAGTAAGAAAAGGCCTCCGCAAACTTCCGGCCAGAAGCATAGAATCTGGGAGAAGCAAAGCGGACAGTATGGGGGAAAGGGTGCCGAAGGGAGTTCAATACAAGCACGCCAATCCCCAGCAGAGAGTAAGGCAGAAACTACCTCACGTTTCCAGAAGAAACAAAGAGAGGGCGACCCGCCAAGGTGCTACAACTGTGGCAGAATGGGGCACCTGGCAAAAGAGTGCCGGAGGCCGGCAACTCAGCAACGAAATAACTTGACTAGGCAGGAATCGCATCAATCGCCTAACGTCGCATACGCTTCCCTAGTGAATAAATGGATGTGCACAACGTGGAAGGACTCGGCATCAAATGGAAGCGAGCTATTTGGTGAGAAGCCATTAGTAGATATAACCATTTGTGGTATAAATGCAACAGCGCTCCTAGATACGGGTTCACAAACAACTATTATCCCCGTGAAATTATTGAAAAGAGCTGTGGATAGCAGCGTTGACCTGGACGAGTACATTGAGCGCATACCTGGGCCTAAGGTAACAGTACGAGACGCATCCGGGAACGTGATGAAATTCCTCGATACCGTCCGCGTAGCAGTTACTTGAATAGGCAGGAACGGGCTCGGTGAGCAGCTAGAGTTTATATCTGCCTATGTGGGAAGAGGCTCAGACGAAGTGATAATCTTAGGTACAAACGCTCTAGAAGCATTTAATCTCAAACTGGTAAGGGGAACCACGGCAAAAAGGGAGCCGCTAACTATTAGCAGTGAAGAACCCGACAAGGATGATTTCAAGGCCGCGGGTAGAGTCAAAGAACGGACCTATATTCCGGCTAAAGCCATACGCACCCTAACATTGACATGTGCACGGGCTAACATTGCCGAAGTCACCAGTTCTCTGCTCCAACCACCCCCTCATACCAGATGGTGTATGTCGTGCAGCCCAGGGGGATGAAGTGAGTATACCCGTCATCAATGACTCGAATCAGGGCATAATATTCAAGAAAGGAGAAGTGATAGGAGAGTGGGAAGAGCACGAGTGGATAAGGCCAAAACATGTGGAGCCGGACAGGGACATGCTAGATCTGAACAGACCCAATGAGGGGGCTTCGGCCGTGAACAGGATCAAAACGCTGGTAGAAATAGTTCAACGGAAAAACACTTTACCCGGTGCTGCGCTTACTCTTCTGGAAGAGTTTAATGACGTGTTTGCTGTCACCGACGCAGAGCTAAGCCACACCGATCTAGTGGTTCATGATATTGATACTGGAGACCATAAGCCCATACGACAGAAAACTAGGCCTGTTCCCATCGCAGCTCGCAAAGAATTCAAGGGAATCATCAATGATCTCGTAGATCGAGGCATAGTCGAGAGAAGCAGCTCTGAATGGGCTTCCCCAGTCGTTCTCGTGAAGAAGAAGGATGGCACACTAAGGGTGTGCGTGGACTATAGGGAGTTGAACAAGGTGATCCGACAGGATTCATATCCCTTGCCCAAAATAGATACTGTTTTGCAATGTTTGGCGGGTAAGAGGGTATTCTCCACTATGGATCTCGCCTCGGGATATTGGCAAATACGCTTGTCTGACGATGCGAAGAAGAAAAGCGCCTTCGCGACGAGTGAAGGGTTGTTCCAATTCACAGTGTTGCCCTTCGGTCTGTCAACGAGTCCAGCGGTCTTTCAAAGAATGATGGACATGGTTCTGAGAGGATTAGAAGTAGAAGATGAGGTTTTTGTGTATATCGACGATATCCTTGTAGCTACAGATTCGATCGAACGGCACTACATCGTGTTGAGAAAGGTGCTAGAAGCACTACGCGAAGCAAATCTGCGACTAAAACCCCAGAAATGCGAATTTTTCCGAGACAATGTGTCGTTTCTAGGGCCACCGTATCGATAAGGAGGGAGTAAAAACGGATCCAGATAAGATAAAGAAGATCGTAGACTATCCACAACCCTCCAGTGTGGCAGAGCTAAGAACTTCCTAGGAATGGCCTCCTATTACAGGAAGTTTATAGCAGGGTTTTCCAAGATGACAAAGGATCTGTACAACTTGTTGAGCCCAAAAACTCCGTGGAGTTGGAAGTGGAATTGAATAAGCGGTTTGAAGATCTCAAGCAAGCGTTAACAACCACGCCAGTACTTGCACAACCGAATGTTGCTGCGGCAGAAGATGGGAGTAGACCGTTTATAATTTACACTGACGCATCCGGCGAAGGCCTTGGGGCAGTGCTTTGTCAAGAAGGGGAGGACCGATTTCTCCATCCGATAATGTTCGCATCTAAAGGACTGACAAAAGCCGAAAAAAATTATCATATTACGGACCTTGAAGCTCTAGCGGTAGTGTTTGCTTTGAAGAAGTTCCATTTCTTCGTTTACGGGTTACGGACAGTAGTGCGGACAGATCATCAGCCCCTGACCTGTCTTTTCAAAAGAACGAATGTGTCAGCACGCGTGCTTAGATGGGCTTTGGAGCTTCAAAAGTATAACCTACAAATCGAGTACGTGTCTGGCAAAGCCAATATTGTCGCCGACGCCTTGTCCCGGAGTGCAGCACAGCTTGAAGAAGTAGAGCCCACTGCCCCAGAAAATGACGTGGTAATATGTGCTGTGGGAGAGCACGAAAGCGAGTGGCTTCAAGAACTGAAGGAGGATCCGGATTATGCGCAGCTCATCAGTGACGTGATGCAAAAGCAAGATCATAAAGACGTGAATCTTCCAAAACATCCCGGAAATTCAGAGTCGCGGACTTTTATATCGATAATGGTGATCTGAAGTTGATGTGCGAAAACGCATCGGTACGCGTCGTTCCCAAATCGAAGAGGAAACCATTATTCGAAGAGGCCCACCAGGGAGCGATGGCGGGACACCTCAGTGGTCGTAAATTGTACCGTCAGCTGAAGAAAATAGTGTTCTGGGAAGGGATGGAAGCAGATATTGCGAAGTGGGCCAAAGAGTGTTCGCGTTGTTTTCTGGCAAGAGGCCACGAAATGCACACCCCTCCGTTGAGACCATTCACCACAAGCGCTCCGTTTGAGCTAATAGGAGTAGACCTGGTGGAATATGGGTTGACCGAGAGAGGTAATAAATATGCGCTCGTAGTCATAGACCACTTCACAAAGTTCGTGGGTGCCTACCCCATTCCAGACAAGTCCGCTAAAACGGTATCTTCCACATTGTTCGAGAGATGGATTTGCGACGGATGCAGGTGGCCCAAACGTATACACTCGGATCAGGGTCCCGAGTTCATTAATTCCATCTTGTCTAACATTTGTGACCTCACAGGTATAAAGCAATCGGTGACAAAAGGGTATAACCCCCGCGAGAACGGTATGACAGAACGAGCAATTGAAACTTTGACGCGAATGCTGCGAAAGAAAACCGTAATTCCAGCTGATTGGGACTTGCTTTTACCTATGGTTGTCTTCGCCTATAATTCGTCCCCGCATGACGCGATAGGCGAGAGTCCATTCTACTTGCTACATGCGTTTGATCCAAATTACCCGTCGAATGTGATTCCCCGCGACCAGCTTTCGTTCAATCACGTTGACACTAACGATTACAAACACGAGCTGCTGGCAGGTATCCAGCTAGCACAAGAATGTGCTAAGGAGCTTAACGAAAAATATAAAATACGTATGAAAGAAACGTATGACAAAAGAAACAATGTTAATACGCAGAAACTCGCCCAAGTAGGTGATAGAGTATTTTTGAAACTCCCTAGAGAAAAAGCTAGTAAGAGATATCCGAAGTTAACTGATCCTTGGGGAGGACCTTATCGAGTAATCAAAACAAGCGAAAACTCAGCGCTAATATCGAACTTGAATGAAAAGGAAGAACCTATACAAGTCCCGTTCGACGCGCTAATCGTTATTCCTACAGAGCTCGAATGTCTACCAAAGGAAACTAAAACAAAAAGAATCAAACGACGCCACGCAAAAGTAAACAAGATTTGTTTCAGAGCCACAACAAGCGGCGACGACACAGGCCCGTTAGGGCTCTTCTTTCGATGTCCGGGCAGGTACGATGGCTGTGGGTACGCGTGTACGATAAAGGAGAAGACCTTCAAAGACGTCGTGCCGACTGCATCAGATACAATCGGAAATATTCGCTTTGACTCGATTTTTGCTCTTGCTAGACTAATCTCAATTTTTGATCACGAAAGAAGTGAACAAAACAAAAGGTTTCTCATGTTAGAGTCCGAAGCATGTTTTCATTACCATCAGTGGCGCGCAAAAAGCTTACCTCTTCTATAAAACGTTTTGCGACCACGTCTTCCGGACCATGATGCTCCATGATGGGTCTTCCCTCTGCCTTCCGCACGATGGTGGTCTGGCTTGCCGATGGAGCAGCTCAACGAGGCCACGAACGAAGGCGTGAGATACGCCAAATCGCACGACTGGCATGAGGTGGCACAGAGTGAAACCGCGAAGATCCTCCTGGTATTGCCCGATAGCTTCCGCAGGATTAGCAGCGACTTCAAGGAGCATCCGGACGTCGAGCGTCGTCTATACAGAAGCCTCAACGAGATCGGAGGATTCCTAGAGAGGTCCACGGCACGGCTTTGTTTATTGGTCGGTCCCACGACACAGTCGCCTCTGTCTAAACGCGACTGGTGCAAGTTGGCTTCTTCACTGGCGGCAGCAGCTCGGATGGGAATGAAAGTTGTAGCAGTCGCCCCACCGCGTGGAGACAAGGCGTACACCCAGAATCGGACGGACATGAATGAGGCCATCAAGTTGGCCAAGTCAGCTGCTGCTCTATCGCAGCACGGTCTATGTAGTCTCATTCCTGCGATAGAGTCACCGAGCGAGCCTTCTCATGGACCTGGTTCGCGGCCGAGAAATTCGACGACAGAACCGTACTCCACGGAAGTCATAAAAGCATACTTCGACACACTCCGCAGCTACGTGGAAGCAGAAATGGAAATTCCCCCGCTCGAGGGGCTTCAGAGTAATCGAATGTCGCGGGCGCGTCAATACTTTAAAAAAAGGAAAGACGGAAAGAAACTATCAGGAGTGTCAAAAAGCTCAAGGCAATTCGCTCAGCCTCGTCGTCGGGCGTTTCCGGGGGTTTCCATGTTTCCAGGGGCCTACCCAATGTTGTCATGCCCTCAATGGTCGGTGATGGTGCCCCCGACCCCAGCACACCGCAAGCAATGGCGCCCACGCAGGGGCAAATGATCGCTCATCTTTTAATTATACTCGTACTCAATGATTACACGATGTTCTTGTTCTTGTTTGTTGCTAAACTTTGTTATAGTAGAAGATGTTATGTTTGTCCAATTGGTATATTTTGTTCGTTAGAGTGTAAAGATATAAATATTTTCTGGGACTCCAATAGTTGCGGTATCAGCGGTAACATTCCCGCTTACATGTCTTATCGAAGCGGCAGGGACGCCGCTTCCCGTAGGGGGCGGCATGTCAAAGCGATCGCCGGCCGAGATCAATGACCCCCACTGACTTACTGCCAAAGCGATCGGCCGCCCAGATCAGTGACCACCTACTGACTTACTATTGGGTAATTTGGGGCGGGCCTGGCGGGAAGCAACATATATAAGTAAGGTGCCCCGGGGGTATTCTATTCTAGCCTGCCGTCTACTACTGCCCAGCCTCGACGACGCTTCTACCGCCACCGCCCGAGGAATCGACACCGAGCCGACGCCGTCACTCCGCTGTTACATGTATCGAGCGACCGGAAAAACTCTCTCCGTGCGCGTAAGCGGCGCGCTTTTTTACGTCACCGCGACGGCAGGGCGAAGCGAGAGGCAAACTCCGCCACTGTGCTCCAGTGAGCAGCCACTTTTATGTTATGTGAAGGAAAACGAAGAGATAAAAAAAGGATTCATCAAATATGGCGAGGCTTACAGCATTTCGTGAATTAGTGGTAGTGGTGAGCAGAGGGCGAAAGCGGGGAAATAGTCCTCTTCGATTGCGAAATGGAAAACGACGCGAACGGCTCTTAGGCAAACGTTATATGACGAAGGCTTTTGACAGCTGGTTGTGACCTTATGACCTTATAACTCTTTGTTTCCTCTTTTTCCTTCCACATAAAAGCGGTGATGACTGGAGCACAGTGGCGGAGGTGTAGGCCATCACCGCGCCTACCCGCCGCATGGTGAGTCCGATAAAACTACCGCGCCGCACGCGCCAAGCGCTGAGTTTTCCACGGACCGGGATCAAAACGGGCCGCGTGGTAGGCGAGAGTGCCCTGAAAGAGTACGTTGAATGGCGAATTACTGACCAACCCAAGTTATTCTTTAGATCAAAAAGAAATTGATAACGGTATGCCGGTTCATGTGTTAAGGACGCACAACGGAGTACTTCTCAGCCTCAGTACTGAAGTGGAGAAGGCACCAATCTGTCGATATTGAGGGAAGCTGTGCAGCTTCTCACTCTCCTATATCACGTCTAAACATGTGCATAAGTGGGCGAACTCTTTCCGACGTGATAAATCTGGGGAATCGAATGGGAAAGGGAGGGTGCTTACGTGTAAGCTTCCGCAAGGTGCTTCGAGCAACGTCAATGGCGTATTGCTGCCTTTTCTACAACCTGTGTAGTCTCGCGTTTATTCGACATGGTCACAGTTGGCCTGTCGCTGACCGAAGAAGTTCAAAGACGAACTGGCTTTGCAAATAGAATAGTTCTGATGCGTGCGGATTTCAGTATTGTGTTAGTTTTACGTTTCTTGCGTCGAGTAAAATCCTCGAAGGTGTTTCAAACCTTACGAAACGATAGTGCATGTAGAGTCCGCGGTAAGAGGGCGAGACAAGCAAATAAGACATGACGTGTGATCGCAGAGCTTCTATGAACCAAATATTCTCTCAATGTGAGGGTCCAGAGGTGTTTGCTCATCGCATCATCTAACCAAGTAGTTGGAGGAAGGAAGATGAGGAAGAGGGTAGTGAGGAGGAGGAAGGATAGAGAAGGAAGGAAGAAGGGAAAAGTGGGGAGCAGAGGGGCTTCGAGATTGACAGATATCCTGGTAGGGGCATGACATGAAGCGACCAGTCGCTGCATGGGCCCCTCAACACCAATAGCATCTGTGCTCCACTTTCTGTTAATTTCCGAGTATCCAGTAGCATAGATGTTGAGGAGCTGGATATTCAGAGATTTTTGAGGTGGGGGTACCGTTGAAGATATGTTAAGCTTTAAATAACGGGGATATCTTCTCTCCGCTTCATTAGCACTGTCAAATTAATAGCAGAACACTCTTTAGGTTATTGATGCTCCACGTGCCAAGCTGTTGCCGCAAGGCTCATCCACTCTTGATCCTGCAGTGCAACAAAAACTGAACAAGCTTTTGAGCTGTGAGTAGCTAGTTATTGAAGATTCTTCTCGTTCTCATTAGTACTCTGTTTATGGCTAGGAATTTGCTTGTTGGAAATAGCCGAAAAAGATATACACTCGCTAAGCCACTCGACGCGAGTGGAAGCGATCTTCTAATCTTTGCAGCCCATCAACTGGCCTTAGACCCGTTTGAGTTACGGCTTGTAAATTCATCCTTGTACAGTCCTCATCATTACGTACTGTCGGGGCGGCACAGCCGCGCTGCACTGTGACGCAACAGCGGCTGCGGCGAATCAGCTGATTTCGATGGAATTCGGCTGCAAGTTCCCACTTTTTCAGCTCTTCAAGTTTCTAAAGTGGAAGGTGAGTTATTCTGACCAATTTTGAATTAAAAACTGACTCTGAATGAATGTGAAAGAATGTAAGCATTTAAATAAATGCCTGAAATAAGGCAAAATACTAGGAAAAGAGCATAACAGTTGACATAAAAATAAAGGAAATCAGAGCCAGTACAATTCAAAATTGGTTCAGATAACTCACCGTCCAATGAAGCTTGTGGGGAGCTGAAAATTTGTAGAATGTTGCCTAGCCAGGCACAGCATTTCGATTGGTGATTTTTGGTCGAGCTGTACGACGCACCCTTTTCCGGGCCGTTCGTACACCGTTCCCCCCCCTTATACCTAAACTATGAAGTTGTCTTCCCTTCCCCACCCCCCCCGAGCGGAGAAGAACTTCATAAGGGCTTTATGTTAAGTAAGGTGGTGAAAAAATGGAAAAAAGTAACAATCCTGAACGAGGCCCCCCCTCGCTTTTTGCTCATTTCTATCCTGATTCAGAAAAGAGAATAGAAAAGAAAGGCCATTAGGTTTCACCCACCTTTCCTCGAGTCAAAACAAACTCTGGTACCTGAATCAACAATTGCCAATTTTAAAAGAAAAAAAAAAAACAGGAAATCAAGCCAACTTCTCCTAAAAGCACTCTGAGCGGTCCAAGCAAAATTGCTTGGGCGCGCTCTGACGCGTATTCGAGTAAACTGATAGAAGATAAAGATGTTCATATTCCGAGTAAAACTCAGCAGAAGAGAACATAAATATTCGATATTCGAATAAACCGAGAAGAAGATAAACACGAAAGAGTAAATACGAACGAGAGCAAACGCAATCAGCTGATTAAAGGCCGAGGTACCGGGGGAGGGATTCTGTGCAAGACCAGCCCATGTCTATGAACTGCCGAGTTATTCAGCAAAAGTGGCTGTCTTCTTTTAGGACCATAACTTCCTCAAAAGCGGACCTGTGGGGAAGAGGAGACCGTACTCGTGTAGAGGAAGGTTTGCACTTCCTAAAAGTACTGAAACGTTTATGAAGGTCGCAAAAATCACAGAGAAATCTGCCATGGGGATTCGTTGGGGAGTGATTTCAGCTGAACAGGTTAATATATTTTTTTTGTAACTCACATTTCCACATAATCAAGAGAGAACGGTTTCGAGTGTTTGAAGATTTTCTCTTTCTAAAAACCTCTTGAACTGTTTCTGAAGTTCTCGGGATTCATGAGATCTCGCGATGGGGATTTCTTGGGGAACACTCCACAGCTGCCGCCGAAAACAGTGCTTTTTCCGTTGGCTGGACGTATGATGGAGCACTGGTCCCTGTCGACGCCGCCAGATTCGTGCTCCGCCAATGATTCCGATAAAGGAGACCAACTGCTGGAAAACGTCTGATACGAGCGATATGGTAGTCCTGTCGTTTGTCGAAAAAAAACAGGTTGGCTCAGCGCCAAGCGCGATCGCGGACGCCCCCATCATCCGCAGCGAACCAGAGTATGAGTTGTACTGTTTAGTCTGTTACTGTTCTGTTGTACTGTTTAGTGTTTATGATGTCGACTTATTAATATTCCAATATTTCGGATTAGGATTTGATGAATGGGACGAGTTTTTGTGCTATTTTTTTACATATCCAGTTCTCTAAAAAGCAAGTTTCGCTGTACAGGACTCAGCACACTGACACCTTTGCGCTGCTCGATTACTGGCTACCGCACTCATTACGACCCCCCCCCCTCTCCTGGCGGCCAAATACGACCCCCCCCCTATGGGGATTCCCCACACATGAGGCCCCTGATTATGCAAGTCCGACTTGACTGAGGCGCTGTTATGCTAGAGAACAACTTTATACCAAAATGGGATCTACGACGGTCTCCTTGTCTTAAGTTTATGACAGTCATCATAATTGAGAGGTATTGAGGATTTGTGCTATTTTCTCTATTCTGGTTTAGTGAGGCTGCTTTTTTGGCTCCTCTTTCTATTATAAATATACTAGTGCTTGATGCGAGCGGTTGCCTCGAGGTTTTTCTAGGGGATGTAGTAAAAGAAATACTCTAAAGATAAATAGTTTACTCTGCGAGGGAGCCATCATTTGATTTTTCTTTTTTCATTAAGTCAGTGGATTGAGTCCAGGTGGATTAAGGATGCTTACCATTCCAGTTGAGTGGCACTAAAAACAAACAAATAAGTAAATAATTGTCATTGTAATCCATGCCTAACCACGAACGTGGGCGGAGTTTGCGAAATGGTGGATGATGCTCTGACCATGGGCATTTCTAGATCTACTCTGGCTGGATGGAGCCAGGCTATCCATCTCTCCGAAACCGGTAAATCAGTGCCAAACACGTTCGAAAGGATAAAGTATTGAATTGCACAGTCATTTTCATTGCGGATGATGAGGCGTGTCGGTCAGACTGGGCTTGGTGCACCACTAGCCCATTTTCCACCAGTTGTTGATGCGGGTAAGCGACAGGAATTGGTGGAAAACGAATGGTGGGAACGGTATGATACACGCTTGCCTAATGAAAACAACGGTCTGGCCCTCCACGAAATGCACCCCCTGACACACCCCGTCATCCACAGCGAAAAATAATGTGCACGCCCGCCTGCCCTTCCCCTCTCGAACGACAGTCTCTGAAAATTTGTTTGCACAGAAACGTAGGGATTGATGCGGCTTGCAAGATCCTCGCACCAATTTTTTTTTGCAGTGAAGTCTTTCCAACCTCCTGAATATGGAGAGAACGGAATCGGAGTAGCCTTGCCTGCTGAAATGGCTGGAGAGAAAGATAAAAGATTCTTGGAGAATCAGTTCAATGTTGTAAGTAGTTTTGAAACCAGTTTGTGTCGCATTGAGCGGACTCATCTATTTTCAGATAGCTAGTGAAATGATTTCTATTAACAGATCCTTACCGGACTATCGTTCTAGCGAGTATGTTATTATCGTTCCTAGTCATTTTTAGCCTTCTTGGCTCGAAAACTGAGTCAGCTCTTGAATTTGTAGCATATGCTGTCCCAACTTTCAGGTGCCAAGGCAAAAGTTTTTCACCAGATCTCCCGAAAACCTCTATTATTATTGTTTTCCATAATGAAGCTTGGACAACTCTTCTTCGTACTTTGCATTCCGTTATTAATAGGTGATTTCTCTATTATGTTCGCCTTTTGCACGTTAGGAAAAAGGAAATATGATTATTTTTAGGTCACCATTGTCGTTGATAGAAGAGATTATTCTGATCGATGACTTATCTGATAGGGATTACCTCAAAGCGCCTCTTGATGCGTACATAAAACGCTTCCCTGTGAGTCGTTAACAATCATATTCTGAAATGGATTATCTCCTATTTACGTAAGAACTCTGAAATGGACAGTTCTACTTTGAAGGTTCCTATGCGGATTGTTCACTTGAAGCGTCGGAGTGGTCTGATACGTGCACGACTGACTGGCTCTGGAATGGCCAAGGGACGTGTACTCTTATTTCTCGATGCACATGTAGAGGTGCGTAATTTTACATCTAAAGTGGGATTATTTTTTGTGTGGTGATAATCACACCTAGTAGTAGTAGTAGTGGGGAGGCGGACAACATAATGGTAATTTATTGCGTCGTCGCGCACGACGGCGGCAAACCCTCGGTACGCATCAGTTTATTGAGCGGAGCGGCGAAACTCATATGAATTCAGTCGGAGACAAACTGCATGCCAGGCGACATCGAATTTTCTATTTCTCTAGAATTAAGGCGGCGAGCCGGTGCAACTCGTCTGCAAGGCACTTCGTCGCTCGCCACGCCCACTAGCGCGGCAAATTACAAGTGTTTCGTCACACACAGAGTACTTGTCTCAAAAAAATCGTCATTCGTAAGTAATGGGCGAGTGGTCTAGAATGAGAATGTTTCCTTCACACGTATGAGACTATAACACTGACGAGAAGAACCTCGATTATATGTGGAACTATTTTGAGCTACACAGAGTACTGTCTCGAAGAAACCTTTCAGTTTAACTCTCGTGCTTTAATAAAATGATAATCAGCCTCAGGAGTACTTCGATTTTTACGATTTTTTCGTAACCTTTGCTCCAGCTAGATCTGCGGGATTAACTAGGCGTAACGATCACTGGTGAGTTATTAGGCTCGAGTCGCATTCAAACGCGGCGAAGGAGACGTTGCAGGCGGGGTCATGCGCAGTATTCGATAGAACCTGGCAGAGTTGTGTTGTGTCACATCAGCTAGCTAGGAGGTACTGTGCTGGTCTGAGCGCTGTGTTATGATTCAGGACTAGCGATATACACTCAAAGATCACAGCAGGCTCCGATTACTGCTGTTAATCGCCGCGATTCTTCCGAAAGGTATCTCAGGAATGTGGAGCTATGGATAAAAGACTCGGCTCCAGACTCAAGACTCGAATCTCTTTCAAGTTCTGCATTACACAGGGGCCAGACTAGTGTGCTAAGGGCTACCATTCATCCTCAGCTTCATTGCTTTTATGCCCAGCTTTAGCCATAAGTATGCTAAACACGGGGATGTAGGGCGGACGCGAAGGTATGGTAATTAACAGATTATTCCGGCAGGTGTGAGGTGCAGGGCCTGAGTTGGATAGGAGTCCTGCTGGCGCAGTCTTTTGCCCATAAAACAGCATCCTTGTGCAGGTATCGTGTCACAGTTTGTGTGCTTTCAGGGACTTAAGCTTTTTTGACAATCGCAACTGCTGCACAGCGCCTTTCATGCAAGCGTTAAATAAATATAGTATAGGGACAAGGGCCTGTCAGGCGGGATGAGTTTGGCGCGGTGCCAAACCCGTTCTCCACCAGTTGTTGAAGCGAGCAAGTGACAAGACTGTATCATATCGTTCGTATCACTCGTTTTCTACCAATTGTTGTCGCATACCCGCTTCAACAACTGGCAGAGAACGGGTTTGGCGCCATGGCACACTCATGCTGCTGACACGCCCTTTCATCCGCAGTGAACTACTGTGTAAGGCAGCGTTCAGACTTCGCGACGGCAGCGCTTCGGTCGCGCGTTCGACGCGATCGATGCAGTCGAAAGCATGCGCATCGATCGCGCCGAACGCGCGACCGAAGCGCTGCCGTCGCGAAGTCTGAACGCTGCCTAACAGCTGTAGTGGTCACTTGCGGCCTCTGTCCGTTCGTATATTGACGGAGAGACTTAGAAGTGACATGTGTTTCTAACGGCATGATTCGCTGATTTTCGTTTCTTGCAGGTCACCGAAGGTTGGTTGGAACCACTTGTAGATAGAGTGGCCAAAGACAGGAAACGCGTAGTAGCTCCCATCATCGACGTGATTTCTGGTGAGCTCCATTTTCAAATCTTTGTATAGCCACCAATCAACTGTGCCTCTTTTTCAGATGACACCTTTGAATATGTGACCGCTTCTGATACAACTTGGGGAGGTTTCAACTGGCACTTAAATTTCCGGTGGTATCCAGTTCCAAAGAGGGAGATGCAACGAAGGAAAGGCGATCGTTCTTCGCCTATTCAGTAAGTGACAGACTGGAACTTGTCATCCACTGTTGACAATGATCTGCTGATAAACTGTGTTTTATACTGTCCTGTTTAGAACGCCAACTATAGCTGGAGGTCTATTCGCTATTGACAGGCAATTCTTCTACGATATCGGCTCTTATGATGAAGGCATGCAAGTATGGGGAGGAGAAAACCTGGAAATATCTTTCAGAGTGGGTTTGCGTTATGTTTTCATCAATAGAAGTTCTCCGTGAAGTTGACGCTATACCAG